>CM035846.1:72490360-72710360 GCA_020510985.1 Pholidichthys leucotaenia
GCCCAGGCCAGAGCCACCGCAGGTGCAGCATTGCTCCTGCCCGGAGCCACCCCGGGTGCTGCAGAGCTCCAGCCCAGGGCCACTGCGGGTGCTGCAGAGCTCCAGCCTGGAGCCACCGTGGGTGCGACTTTGCTTCACCCTCAGACCGCAGAAGCACCATGGCCCCCTCTCCTTTCCTGCCAGATGCCGTCGTGGTCCCTCTCCTTCCTCTGCCTGACAAAGTCGCGATTTCCTCTCCTCCATTCTCCTCTCCATTAGTGGGTCTCCCTGCGGGGGAGCCACCTCCCAGGCTGCTTCTCCTGTGCTGGTGGCTGAAGAACTCAGGCCGGTCACCTGATAGACTGAGCCATTGGGTTGGGTGGCCAATTTTCCCTGGCAGGCCACCTGACTAATCCCATCTTGCCATCTGGCTGGTCTGGGAATTCGGCAGGCCACCAGACTGGTTATACCATGCCGTCCACTGGGCCTGGGACTTTGGGCGGCCCCTCAAACTTTCGAGCCCCGTGACTTGGGGGGCCTGAACTCTGTGTTGTTGTTTTTTTTCTCTGGTGTGGGCCCTGAGAGGGGTTTTTGCTGTGTCCACTCCTGGCCTCTTTCCCCCCACCACCCACCCTTGGTGGGTTGTTGTTGTGCCTCTTCTGGGGGGGGGGGGGTCCTTTTTTTTTGCTGTTTTTGCTGATGTTACCCTGGGGTGTCTGGAGTCCACCCCTTGAGAGGGGGGCTCTGTTATGAACAGGGTTTGGACTTCAAATCAAATCAAATCAAACTTTACTGTCATATTGCTGTACATACAACTGTAGTGCAGGCAAGATGAAATTGCGTTTCTCTCAGCATCCATATAAATAGAAGTAGCATGATTTAAGATACACTCCCACATAGCTTCACCCCCCCACCCCCACCCCCCATCCATTCACACATCCCTAAGACATACTTGGGGAAAAAAAAACAAAAAAAACAACTAACTATAATATACAAATAATATACAAAATGTCCGTAGGTGCAGTAGTGTGTATGAGAGATTCCAGGTCAACTGTTCAGCATCCTGACAGCTTGTGGAAGGAAGCTGTTGATCAGTCTGGTGGTTCTGCCTCTGATGCTCCGGAATCGTTTACCAGATGGAAGAAGTTCAAAGTGTTTATGCAGAGGGTGAGAATGGTCCTTGACAATGTTCAGTGCCCTGCTCCTACAACGGTTCTGAAAAAGTTCTTGGACAGAGGGGAGGGAGACTCCAATTACCCTCTCAGCCCCCTTAACTATCCTCTGCAGGGCTTTTTTGTCTGACATACTGCAGCTGGAGTACCATGTAGCAATGCACTACGTCAGAACACTCTCCACCACACCTCTGTAGAAGGTCATGAGGATGCAGATGGGGAGATAGGCCTGTTTGAGTTTCCTCAAGAAGTGCAGTCTCTGCTGAGCCCGCTTCCTGATCCCCAAGGACTTCTTGCTCCAGGTCAGGTCCTGCGAGATCTGCACTCTGAGGAACTTGATGTTCTCCACTCTCTCCGCTAAATGGCCACCGATGCTGAGGGGGACATGCTCAGGCTGTGACCGCCGGAAGTCGATAATCATCTCCTTCGTTTCGTCCACGTTGAGCACCAGATTGTTCTCCCTGCACCAGCCCTCCAGGTCTCTCACTTCTTCCCTGTACATTGATTCCTCATCCCTCTGAATAAGTCCCACCACCGTGGTGTCGTCTGCAAACTTAATAATCTGGTTCCCCTCGTGTCTGGATACACAGTCATGTGTTAGAAGTGTAAACAACAGTGGACTGAGTACACAGCCTTGAGGGGATCCGGTGCTCAGCGTGACAGAGTTGGAGATGTTGTTTCCAACCCGGACAGACTGAGGTCTCTCAGTCAGGAAATCCAGGATCCAGAGACATGTGGTGGTGTTCAGACCGAGAAGGAGTAATTTCTCCATCAGTCTCTGGGGAATAATGGTGTTGAATGCTGAACTGAAATCAATGTACAGGAGTCTGCCGTAGGTGTCTTTCTGGTCCAGGTGGGTAATGACAGAGTGTAGGGTGGTGACTACAGCATCCTCCGTGGAGCGGTTTGAACGATATGCAAACTGGAGCAGGTCGTGTGATGCAGGGAGGCAGGCTGTAATGTGTGGTTTGACAAGCCGTTCAAAACACTTCGTCACAATTGGTGTCAGTGCAACAGGACGATAGTCATTCAAACAGGACACAACTGGTTTCTTTGCCACCGGTACAATGATAGAGGTCTTGAAGCATCTGGAAACGATGGCCTGACTCAGGGAGATGTTATAAATGTCAGTCAGGACATCTGCCAACTTGCTCGCGCAGTCTTGGAGCACACGTCCCAGAATGTTGTCCGGACCTGCAGCTTTGCGTGGGTTGACTCTGGTTAGGGTCCTCCGTGTGTCCGCTGTGTTGATGGCAAAAGCTGGTCCGACCAGCTATCTGCTATCTTATCCTACACTTTATTACATGTATAGTTTATTTCTCTTATCTTATCATGTTTAATGTTGCAGCATTGTACCGAGACAAATTCCTAGTTTGTGTACTACATGAACAATGGCAATAAACCTGATTCTGATTCTGATTCTGATTCTGATTCTGATTCTGACCGATAGGGGGGTTGGGCCAGCCCTCCCTCTGATTGTCGAGTTTGATGCTTCAAAACGTGCAAAGAAGTTGTTAAGCCTGTCTGGAAGTGAAGCGTCGTCGTCATCAACCCCCTGCCTAGACTTATAGCCCGTCAGTGTCCAAACTCCCTGCCACATCTGCTTGGTGTTCCTATTGTCACAGAGGTGTCCCTGGATTTTCTCCACATAGGCGCGCTTTGCCGCCTTAATTCCCTTTGCGAGCGCAGACCTGGCTGAGCAGAGGGCGATCCTGTCCTTCGCTCTGAAGGCTGCATCTCTGGCTGTAAGCAGCGAGCGCACCTCTGCAGTCATCCAGGGCTTATGGTTACCCCGCATAGTGATGGTCTTCACTGTAGTGACATCCTCTGTGCACTTCGCGATGTAGCTGGTGACTGTATCAGCATACTCCTCCACATCTGTCTTGTCTTCCTGGGAGGCTGCTATTGTAAAGACCTCCCAGTCTGTGTGCCGAAAACAGTCTTTCAGTGCAGAGGTTGCACTCTCTGGCCAAATTCTAATTTGTTTCACTGCTTGCCTGCTGCGCTTCAATAAAGGTTTGTAAGCAGGCAGCAGCATCACGGATATGTGGTCAGAAAGGCTGAGATGGGGGCGGGGTATCGCCTTATATGCATCTGTGTTTGTGTACACTAAGTCCAACATATTATCTCCTCTGGTCTTAAAGTCTACACATTGTTTAAACTTGGGGAGCACAGTCTTTAAGTTGGTGTGGTTAAAATCCCCCGCAACCACCACAAAACTGTCCGGGTGTGAAGTTTGGATTTCACTAATCGCATTGTGCAGTTCCCTGAGTGCCTTCTTAGCATTAGCTTTAGCATTAGCGCTCGGCGCTATGTAAACACCAGCTACAAACACTTTGCTGAATTCCCTTGGCAAATAATATGGCCGACAATTTACAATAAGGAACTCCACCAATGGAGAGCAATGTTTAGACACTAACGTGGCATTGACGCACCAGTTCTTGTTAACATAGATGCATAGCCCACCCCCCACGGCTCTTACCGGAGCTCGCCGTTTCCCTGTCGGCACGGAACATCGCCATATCTTCCAGTTGAATGGCTTCGTCAGGGATGTTGTGGTGGAGCCATGTCTCCGTGAAAACAAACACACAGCAGTCTCTCCACTCTCTCTGGGTTTCTCTCAGTAGATGCAGCTCGTCCAGCTTGTTTTTGAGGGAGCGGACGTTAGAGAGAATGAGCGACGGTACCGCTCATTCTCCCAGACTTTCTCCCAGACTCATTTCCATGGCCTTTCTGTCTTTATATTTATCAGTTGTATTTTATTTTTTTTTGTGCCCCTTTTGAGTTGTCACTATGTTCTATTTGTCTGTTTATGTTTTAGGTTGTTTTGATTATCTCTTGTTTTATTTGTAGTTATTCTCTGGTCTGCATTTTGTTTTGCTGATATTTTATTTTGTGGGTTGACAGCTGTCAGGTTGTGTCTTCGGGGTTGCACTGTGCTGCCTGTTAGCTACCAGCCACTCCTCCTTCTCATTACATCCAAGCTGATTCCAATCTCCAACTGTTATTCCCCTCTCCTGCTCAGGTCATCCCGCAACTGTTATCACTTATGTTATTGTCTCACCTATTATTTAAGCTTAGGCTGTTCACTCTGTTCTTTGCCATTCCACTGAGTTTGTTCTGCCTACTCCTCAACCAGAGAATGGTCCGCTCTGGTGAAATCTCACTGTAAGTAACCCTGGTGCTCATCAATTTGTATGTCGGAGTTCTTTGTGTAATTCTTTGTCCTTTTCTAGCTCAACAGTTGGTTTGGGAGTGCTCAGTGTTGACTTTATTTTTCTATTCGCTCATGAGTTAGTTTGGGAGTGCTCAGGGTTTATTCTTGATTTTTGCTCGCCACTAGGCCTGTTGGAGCACTTTGGTTCATTCTTTATGTTAATAAAATGCACAACACCATTCTGCGTATGGGCTTGTTCTTTCTGCCCCGGAGGGGCCAACATGACATTAACAGCTTTATGTTCAGATATACCACTCAAACTCATTAGAAAATTATTGCAAAATACCCCTCCTGTGTCTATGGTGCACTTCTGCACCAGTCAGCCCCCCCCACCCCCCGGCGGTTGAGATTTTTTGCAAGAAAATATTCAGTTTAGATATCCGAAATTCCAAAGGCTGTAACTTGAAAGTGGTAAGAGATAATGGCTTACTGTCAATTACAAATATGTAGAATACGATCCATAGTTTGAGATAGAACTAAATTTAGGCATCTAATTTGCATTATGTGATGGCAGCCACATCAGATTACATAACTTTTGGTCAAAAGTGGTCTTATGACATATTTACACAAAGGATGGTTTTGTGTTTTTTTGTCACAGTTTTTGTTTTGGGTTTTTTGTTATCTTCAAAGTGTATGAACCAGAAAATCACCACAATGTACACAATGTACACAAACCAATAAAAAAAAAATCAGACCTACCACCCACTGTGTCTTCTTTCGTCCATTTTCGTCATCCCCGGTCCTATTTTCGTCTCCTGCCAGTCATTTTCACTTTCGCTTTTCTCTCCCACATCCAGAACATACATCCTTCGGATTTATTCCACCTCAATTTTACGTATATAACGCGGCAGAACCGGTGCTATTAGGTTGCTATTGTCCTCTCCAGTCACATGGAGCAGCATCGCTGGCAGACGAAAATGAACCTGCTTTGGCCACCCTCTGCTATCACAGAAGCTACATAAGATAAGATAAGATAAGATAAGCCTTTATTAATCCCACAATGGGGAAATTCCAGGATTGCAACAGCACAGGGATAGCAACACTCAGAGCAACAATCAGAAGGCAAGAAAAAACAAGAGCAGCTAGTATACATATGTACATATTAATATAAATATATATATATAGACACACAGTGCGGAGCATTGTGGTTGGTGGATGTGCAGCAGAAAGTCTAAGCTCTCTCTCTGCGGATGGGGCGGGCCAGCTGGATGTCTTTGGGCATGATGGTGACCCTCTTGACGTGGATGGCGCACAGGTTGGTGTGCTCGAGGAGACCCACCAGGTAGGCCTTGCTGGCCTCCTGCAGAGCCATGACGACGGAGCTCTGGAAGCGCAGGTCGGTCTTGAAGTCCTGAGCGATCTCCCTCACCAGGTGCTGGAAGGGCAGCTTACGGATGAGCAGCTCCGTGGATTTCTGGTAGCGACGGATCTCTCTCAGAGCCACGGTACCGGGCCTGTAACGGTGAGGCTTCTTCACTCCGCCGGTGGCCGGAGCGCTTTTCCAACCAGCCTTGGTGGCCAGCTGCTTCCTGGAGGCTTTTTCCTCCAGTAGATTTACGGGCGGTCTGCTTGGTTCTTGTCATCGCTCTTTATTATTCTGTCTTATATTTCTTGCACGCCGCCTAAACTCCAGCCCGGCACCCGCGTCGTTTTCGCTTCAGTTCTCCCGGTCGAGTTTCTCCGTTAGCACCGGGTGGCGGTTGAGTGCTAGCTAGCTCTTCCCTGCTGTATCGTCTCCTGCTGTAAACAGAGGCTCCATCCGCCGACTCGGGATACCTTTGGGGCGATCTGTGTGTCCATGATATATATAGAGTGAAAGGTGTGCCGGATCAGAAAGTTATCACCGGATCAGAAAGAAGAAGGAAGATAAAAAGACTCAGAATTGAGCCGCTGTTGCAAAAGGCAGCCAACTCGTGTGGCGCCGGAAGTAAAAAAAAAAAAAAAATATATTCCGAAGCTAATATTCCCTTCCGAAGCTAAATAATTTCTTTTTGGAATCGTAGTTGGCAAAATTTGGAGCAAACAGTTCCTCCGTGCGGAAATATTATGTGGCAATTAACCCTTTGTTTACATCCACTGTCTCGCCATCTTGGAGTGATGTTTGAGGCGGATTGTCTTGGTGACATCACTCATTCACTGAAGACCAGAGAGTTATACGTGTCTGCTATCTTGTGATGTTCATTGCTCGGTACAATGGGCGTTTTCTATGGTTTCTGGACACACCACGTGACAGGTGCAGAACTACGCCTGGGACAGCAGGTGGCACATCTATCTGGAATCTTAAAGGGTTAAAAAAAAAGAAAAAAGAAAAGAAATAACCATTTTCAATTTCACGTTTGAAATTTTAAATTAAATTAAACCCTTTACAAAGATTATATTTACACAAAACACTGTTGTATCTATAAATAATTACAGACAAGGCTACAACAGTAACATGTGAAAACTCCCTCAGCAGATAGTAAGGCCTCGTGCTAACAGCTAACAACTCAATGTCCTTGCTACAGTACTGTTCTTTAACTGTGATGCACCAAGGGTTACATCATGGGTGGGCATTTGATGGACACTGCTCTTTAAAAACATATTAATGGTGCCACTTGTATCAGTTAAGAACAAGAAACTGAGGTTAGGCCCATCACGATAATTACTATGTTGAATATTCAAATAAAATGATGAGTTAATTTTTACACATACTGTATATTAAACCACTGGTTACACTGAAATGATTTACTTTCATATTCGTCCTCCTTGTTTTGTTTGATTCTGAGTGTTCAAATCAGTTTTGCGGCACATCGCTATTTTACTGTGGGGGCATATGAACATCAAATAGTTGTTCAAAACATTTTATTTCCAATGATAATTTTATGTATCATTGATTCAGAAAGTTCAATCCTCTTTGAAAGTATGTACAGTACATGGACTATTATTATTATATCATCAGTGGCATAAAATGGTCTACATGATGTCAAAAATAATATCATTTATCATGATAATTCCTGGGACAATTCATCATCTATTGAAATATGTTACTGATGCAAATTGAAATGAAGTTTCTGTTGCAAAATAGGAGATAATGTTTATCCTAAGTTTAATCAACCTCGTAAAAATATGCGGCCCCAGTTTGCTTCATGGGCAAACAAAAACTTATTATTATAAATTCTTATGGATCAATAGTGAGTGATTAACAGCCACTGTTTTAAAACAAAAATCAGTCTCTTATTATGGAGTCTGTCAGCATTTATCTCTGAAAATCTGAATGCATAAAACCACACCCTTAAAACAAGTTTAGCAATTAAGTGAAAATAAAAACAGATGGGATAAAAATACATTTGACTTTGTGAAATAATGCAGATTCAAACACATATCATGAACTATCAAACTTGCATTCCTGAGAGGATAAAACTATTTCTAATGGACATCTATAAAGCAATGCAATAAACAAGACTGTTTCTAAAATGGTAAAACAGTGAGCCACCAGGAGAAAAATAAAAATATCCACAGTAAAGAAAAAAAGCAATTAAAAAAATGTTTGCACAAGAAAATTTAATTCCAGTGTTACTCCTAGAAGAAAATGGGAAATATTGGAAAATATAACAAATCATTTAAGAGTTTTATTAGAATTTTTTCTGTATTGAATTTATGGGAATTAGAAATGAAATATAAGATAAGATAAGATAAGATAAGCCTTTATTAGTCCCACAACGGGGAAATTCCAGGATTGCAACAGCACAGGGATAGCAACACTCAGAGCAACAATCAGAAGGCAAGAAAAAAAACAAGCAAGCAAGAGCAGCTAATAAACATATGTACGTATTACTATAAAATATATATATATACACACACACACAGACACACAGTGCAGAGCATTGTAGCTGGATGGAATAAATATATGAATATATGAACACACAGTGCAGAGCATTGTAGCTAGATGGAATAAATATGTAAATATATAAACACCCACAGTACGGAGCATTGCAGCTAGGTGGAATAAATATGCAAGTATATAAACACACACAGTGCGGAGCAATGTAGCTAGATGGAATAATATGTAGATATATAAATATATAAACACACCCAGTGCTGAGCATTGTAGCTAGATGGAATAAATATGCAAATATATAAACACACACAGTGCAGAGCATTGTTGCTAGATGGAATGAAACAGCATAACCGTCTACTTAGTTATCCTACATGGTATGATTATGTGCCCATACATATTCTCACCCTCCATAGCGACCGGTATGTTCCTAGTTGTATGCCGGAGGGGACCATTGTGTAAGTCTATTGCATCTTTTGCATTCAAAAAACTATTAGTTTGTTACGTCTTTTTGCTATCTCTGCGAGCAGCCCTGCTTAGGTTGTACAGTCTGACAGCCGTTGGTAGGAAGGACCTACGAAACCTCTCGGTTGTGCACCTGGGATGATGTAGTCTGCTGCTAAATGAGCTCCTCAGTGCATCCAGTATGTCCTGCATAGGGTGGAACTCGGACTCCAGCAGAGATGACAGTTTAGCCGCCGTCCTTCTCTCTCCTATCTCCTCCATCGGATCAAGGCGCTGCCCCAGGACAGAGCTAGCTTTCTTAATCAGTTTGTTCAGTCTCTTCCTATCGGCTGCAGTAATGCCACTGCCCCAGCAGACCACTCCAAAAGTGATGGCTGATGCCACCACCGTGTCATAGAATGACTTCAGCAGCGCCCCTTGTACACCAAAAGACCTGAGTCTCCTCAGCAGGAACAGCCTGCGCTGTCCCTTCTTGTAGAGTGCATCAGTATTGTGTGACCAGTCTAGTTTATTGTTCAGATGAATACCCAGGTACTTATAGGATGTCACCATCTCGATGTCTGTTCCCTGTATATTTACTGGTACTGTGAGGGGCTGCCCATGCCTGCGGCAGTCCACCACCAGCTCCTTAGTTTTCCTCGCGTTGATCTGGAGGCAGTTCCGATGGCACCAGTCCACGAAGTCCTGGATAAGCCCTCTGTACTCAGCCTCATCTCCATTGGAGATGAGGCCAACGATCGCAGAGTCATCAGAGAACTTCTGTAGATGGCAGTGTGTTGTGTTGTGTGAGAAGTCCGCAGTATAAAGAGTGAACAGGAAGGGAGCCAGCACCGTTCCCTGGGGGGCCCCCGTGCTACTGATGATCGTGTCGGACACACAGTCCCGGGTTCTCACAAACTGAGGCCGGTCCGCGAGGCAGTCCAGGATCCACGATGACAGGCGCTGGTCCACCCCTGCGCGCAGCAGCTTGTCCTTCAGGACCATCGGTTGGATGGTGTTGAAAGCACTGGAGAAGTCAAAGAACACGATCCTCACCATATTCCCGGGCCTCTCCAGGTGGGACAGAGAACGGCGAAGGAGGAAGACCACCGCATCCCCCACCCCAATGCCATGCTGGTAGGCGAACTGGAGTGGATCCATCGCTGGTTCCACCAGGGGGCGGAGGCGAGCAAGGAGCAGTCCCCCCAGGGTCCCCATCAAGTGGGACGCCAAGGCCACCGGTCCGCAGCCGCTCAGGTCCCTGGGGTGGGAAGTTCCCGGTACAGGTACCACACAAGATGTTTTCCACAGCTGTGGTACCCTCCCCAGTCCCAGGCTCATGTTGAAGATATACGTCACAATCCCACACAGCTGGCCTGCACAGGACCCGAGGAGCTTTGCGCTGATGCCGTCCGGTCCCGGCGCCCTCCTCGCCCCGATCTTCCTCAGCTCCGTCCTCACCTGGGTCCTGGTCAGGGTCAGGATGGGGGGCTGTGTGTTGGGAGTGGGGGGGTGTTGGTGGAGTGGGGAGTGGGCAGCAGGACTTGATTTCTTTAGAGGCAGCAGTGGCCGCTGTGCAGTCAGGGGGGAGGGCGGTTGGTCAAATCTATTGAAAAACAGATTCAGGTTGTTCGCCCACTCCCTGCCCCCTGTGGCCTGGGGGGAGGCACTCCGGAGCCCTGAGATGGTTTTGAGGTTTCTCCAGACCCCGCTGATGTCGCTCTGTTGCAGCTTGTCCTCCATCCTCCTCCTGAAGCTGTCCCCGCCTTCTCTGATCTTTCTCCTCAGCTCCCTCTGTACGGACTTCAGCATCTCCCTGTTCCCTGACCTGAAGATCCTCTTCCTCTCTCTCAGAAGTGTTTTTATCTCAGGGTTGATCCAGGGTTTGTTGTTTGAGTGACGCCGTATGGTCTTGGTGGGAACGGATTTGTCCACACAGAAGCTGAGGTAGCCCGTGAAGGTGTGAATGAGGCCATCGATGTCCCCACCATGTGGATCGCAGAGCTGCCCCCAGGCGGTGGCTTCAAAACAGCCCTTTAGGGTGTCCATTGTCTCCTCAGACCACAACTCCACAGTGTGCATGGCCGGAGGTTGTCTGTGCACTAGGGGTTTGTACACCGGCCGGAGATGAACCAAGTTGTGATCCGATCTCCCGAGTGGGGGGAGTTGTGATGAGGTGTACGCCTCCTTAGTGTTTGCAATACAATGTATAAAATATAATGAAATAATAAGTTTTAAAAGGACATCAGACCACGAGCACAGCATATGTCTATTTGATAGCTGTCCTGAATAATTGTGTAGTCCTGAGGCTCTCCGAGTTGGTTCTGATAAGCCTGAATTTGCAGTAATGGTTAACCTGGTAGGCAGGTTCCCCAGAGAGAGGTTACGCTTTGAACGCCATCTCCGAGGGGGAGAACAGGGCTTAATTCCGTTTCCTAATGGGCTCTGGGTGATGTCTCAGTTGGAGTAATTGGATGGAATTCTAGTATCCAGCCAGTCTATCAGAATTCAGATGGAGTCTTTGCTTGTAAACGCCAAAAGTCAGTTAAAACAGAGGAAGAGCAAAACACCTTGGTGTGATTACCGTAAAACTCAAAGGAAAAACACGGAGTAAATAAAAACAAACTTCAGATGGGATCAACTTTATTGCCCCAGAGGGGGAATTTGTCTTGAACAGTAGTACAGAAAATAGGGCAATATATTTCTCAGTGACAAGACACAGGCCATGCATAGCACATGAAGTGATCGGAAAAAACTCCATGGGTATACATACACGATTAAACAGCCTACCAAATGAAAACACATAAGAAACAGCTTATAAAGCATAGCTAACTGCCAAGTCAATATAAATTTAAAAGTTAAAATCTGGCTAATAAAATAAGTTCCAGACAATATAAATTAAAATTTTAAAGTTCATAAATATAACTGCAAAGTCAGTTAATTTTAAAATTCTTAAAACAACAACAACAACAACAACAAAAAACTTCTTAAAACAAACACTCAGGTCTATAAAGTTTTAAATTCTAAAACATTGTCAAAGTAATATATCAACATGAATTAACTGTTCAAGTTATTTAGTAGTGTGACTGAATAAAGAACGAATCAGAACTTAAACCAATTACTTTTACATTTACTGTAATGGCTCTGAATCACCTACCTAAGAACAACCAATCATATTTAGAGATAAGAATGTGGGAGGAGTCTGATGTGATTTTCTTTGAGTTTGATGACTGCTCCTTCATAAATGTCCTGTAGTGATGGCGGCTCTTTCATCCCCATAATCATTGATAATTACTGTATTACAGGTTCTCACTTCTCTAGGATCTGACATAATGCACGGCCCAGGAGACACACACGCAGGCTCAGGATAGATTTAACAGCTTTATTAGCAACAAGGAAGTGTATGGCTGCGTGTCTGTGGAATAAGAATGTATTGGTGGTGGCGTCTGCGTCAGGCACGGGGGCAGGAGGCCGTACAGCCAGACAACCCTGTGGGAGAGAGCAGAGGGAGAAGGGTAACGGGCACCACACCAATACCGGGAATAATGATGGTAGCTGGCTTACTTGGTTGTGACAGGTGGCTGGCGTCGACAAGGGCGGAGCCCGGGAGACAGCGACCTGCGGTACCTGTGGCAGCAGCGTAGAGCCAACGGCGAGGTGATGAAGTCCGCCGCCGGGAATGTCCACCTGTGCACAGGGGAAAGCTAGAGGAGAGAGGTAAGGGGAGCTTACCCAGGATATCTTCGCTAGTCGGTTTGAGATCCGTAGTAGCAAAGGGGCCGAAGTAGAGAGACGGCTTCAGGCCGAAGCCCAGGGCAGAGTGGATTAAATACCCCGCCGCTGACGAGGAGCAGGTGTTTGCGCGCGGCTGGCGCCGCTGATGAGCAGCGAGTCATAACAGTACTCCCCCCTCTAGCAGCGCCTCCTGGCGATGGTTTTTCTGGGTGCGCTCGATGAAACTCAGAAATGAGTGACCGGTCCAACACCAGCGAGGAAGGCACCCACTGTCTCTACTCGGGTCCATAGCCCTCCAAATCCACCAGGTACTGCAATCCGCGACCCCGGCGTCGGGCATCCAAGATGTCAGCGACGGTCCAGGCCGGATGGCCACCAATCATCCGGGGAGCGGGGTGCGCCACAGGTGGAGGGCAGAGGGGGTCAGAGACCACCGGATTGATTTTGGAGATGTGGAAGGTGGGATGGATGCGGAGGGAGGAGGGAATAGCCACACGCACAGCCACCGGGTTGATGATTCTGGTTATGGGATAAGGGCCGATGAATCGTTGGGCCAGCTTTCTCCTCTCACCCTTTAGGTTTACGTCCTGTGTGGATACCCAAACTTGCTGTCCCACCTGGTAGGCAGGTGCAGGTCTCCTATGTCGGTCCGCCGTAGACTTATTGCGCTCCGCCGTGCGTTAAAGCGCATTACGCGCCGTGGACCAAAAGGAACGGCACCGCCTCAGATGTGCCTGGACAGAGGGAACAGCCAACTCGCCCTCCTGCGCGGGGAACAGGGGTGGATCATAGCCCAAGGATGCTTTAAAGGGCGACATCCCGATGGCCGTAGAGCGAGAGGTGTTGTGGGCGTACTCCACCCAGGTGAGGTGAGAACTCCAGGACGTGGGTTTGGATGACATAACGCAGCGGAGCGGAGCCTCCAGCTCCTGGTTAGTCCGCTCACACTGCCCGTTAGACTGGGGGTGATGGCCGGAGGAGAGGCTTACCTTGGCTCCCAGGGTGTTGCAAAATGACCTCCAGACGTCCGAAGAAAACTGGGGGCCGCGGTCGGAGACCACGTCGAACGGGATTCCATGCAGTCTGACCACGTGCTGGATGAGGAGGTCCGCCGTCTCCAAGGCTGAGGGAAGTCCACGTAGGGGCACGAAGTGGGCGGCCTTGGAAAAACGGTCTACAATGGTCAGAACTGTGTCAAAGTTGTTGGAGACAGGGAGCCTGGTGACGAAGTCCAGAGCGATGTGCGACCAGGGCCTGCTAGGGACGGGCAGGGGCTGGAGCAGACCCGCAGGGGGAGCGTTACCTGATTTATTGGCAGCACACACGGGGCAGGCCCGGGCGTAACGGGCGGCATCCTTCCGCAGGCCTGGCCACCAAAAGGATCGCTGGAGAAGGTCAATCATCCGCGAAGCTCCAGGATGGCAAGTGAGCTTGGAGGTATGGAGCCAGTGTATGACGTCCCCCCGGATGGCAGATGGCACGAAGAGCCTCCCCTCCGGTCCGCCGCTAGGGTCCGGTTTCGACTCCTGCGCCCTCCGGATCTTGTCTTCTATGTCCCATGTAACAGCCCCCACGACGCACGACCTGGGCAAGATGGTGTGAGCAACGTCTTCTGCGGCCTCCGGGGCAAATTGCCTGGAGAGGGCGTCGGGCAGGCCGTTCTTGGAGCCAGGCCTATATGTGATGCTGAACTTAAACCTTGCAAAGAACAGGGACCAACGCGCCTGGCGGGCGTTCAGACGCTTGGCAGATCTCAGGTACTCCAGGTTCTTGTGGTCAGTGAGGACCACAAAAGGCAAGGCTGCCCCCTCCAGCCAGTGACGCCATTCTTGAAGGGCAAGCTTGATGGCAAGAAGCTCTCTGTCCCCCACGTCTTATTTTCGTTCCGCCGGGGACAGGCGCCGAGAGAAGAAGGCACAGGGTTGCTTGACTCCATTGGCTGGGGACCGCTGGGACAACACCGCCCCCACCCCTGTGTCCGAAGCATCCACCTCCACAATGCACTGCAGCACGGGATCGACCTGGCTGAGGACCCGGGAGGAGGAGAACTCGTCTTCAGTGCCTGGAAGGCCGAAGGGGCCTCTTCAGTCCACCGGAACGGGGTCTTAGGAGAGGTGAGGCGGGTCAGGGGCCCGACGATGGCTCCAAAGTTCGGGACAAAGCGGCGGTAGAAATTGGCGAACCCGATAAATTGCTGAACTTGCTTTTGAGAAGTTGGTGTGGGCCAATCCACCACTGCTTTGATCTTCACTGGGTCCGGAAGCACCTGGTCATGGGAGATGACGAACCCAAGGAAGGAAGTTGTCTTGGCGTAGAATTCACATTTTTCCGCCTTGACGTACAGACGGTTCTCCAGCAGTCTCTGCAGGACCCGCCTCACGTGGACCCGGTGTTCATCCCTGGACCTGGAGAAGATGAGAATGTCGTCCAGGTAGACGAATACGAACTGGCCGATGAAGTCCCGGAGGACGTCATTGATGAGGCGCTGAAAGACGGCTGGAGCGTTGGTCAACCCAAACGGCATCACGAGATATTCAAAATGCCCGTTTGGGGTTCGGAAGGCAGTTTTCCACTCATCTCCCTCCTGGATCCGGACGAGGTGGTAAGCGCTGCGGAGATCCAGCTTAGTAAACCAGGTCACCCCCTGGAGGGAGTGGAAGGCAGTGTCCATAAGGGGCAGGGTGTACCGGTCCTTCTCCGTGATATCGTTGAGAGCTTGATAGTCGATACAAGGACGAAGAGATCCGTCCTTCTTTCCAACGAAGAAGAACCCTGCACCTACTGGAGAGGAGGACGGTCGGATGATCCCAGCACTGAGCGACTCCTTCAGGTAGCTGTTCATTGCCTCCTTCTCTGGCGCTGACAGACTGTAGAGGCGTCCTGAGGGTAAGGGCGCCCCCTGGCGGATGTTAATGGCGCAGTCGTAGGGCCGGTGAGGAGGCAGAGACATCGCCTTGGACTTACTGAAAACGGCACCCAGGTCGTGGAACTCTGAGGGCACTAGGGTGAGATCCGGGGGCGCGGTGTCCTGGGCTGTGGGAGGCGAGGACGGGGCGCAGGCCGCGGATTGGAGGCAGGTACCCATGCAGAAAGTGCTCCACACTGAAACCTTCCCAGTCTTCCAGTCCAAGGCGGGGTTGTGGAGGCGGAGCCAGGGATAACCGAGGATGACAGGTGTTACTGAGGTGGGCAGGACGTAAAAGGAGATATCCTCCCGATGGTTTCCAGAGATGATCACCGGGACAGGGGATGTTTGGTGAGTTACTTTTCCCAGGGAAACTCGGGAGAGATTAACTAGGGCGAGAGGAGTATCGAGGAGGTGACAGTGGATGCCCAGTCGGGTTGCCAGGCTTTGTGAAATAAAGCTACCCTCCGCGCCTGAATCCACCAGTGCATGTGTGAGGTGCCCAGTGAGGTTGTGACCGAAGCGGATGGGCAGCGTCAAATGTGTGAGGGGACTTAACCGATTAGCGTCCACGAGGCCCCCTACAGTGACTCGCGGACCACCTCGTTTGGCTTCTCCGGACAATGCTCCACCGTGTGCTGGCTACCTCCACAATACATGCAGAGGCCCAGGTCACGACGGCGCTGTTTCTCCGCCAGGGGGAGCTTTGTCCGGCCCGTCACCATTGGTTCCGACTCCTCGGAGACCTCCGGTGGCGGCAACGCCAGGGGGCGAGCTTGGGGCAGACGTGCAGAGGCGCCCCGCGAGCGAGAAGACTGCTTCCGTTCGGAGGTGCGCTCGCGCAGCCTGTTATCCAAACTGATGGTGAGAGAAATCAGCTCCGTCAGCATCTCCGGGGTATCCCGTCCAGCCAACTCATCTCTCTGACCGGAATTTAGACTGCGGAGGAAGATGCCGCAGAGCGCACGCTCTTCCCAGCCAACTTCCTCCGCGGTAACCCGGAAGTCGATCGCGTAGTCGGCCGCCGATTGGCTCCCCTGTTGGAGTCCGAGAAGACGGTCGACCTGGACACTGTCCAAACGCGAATGATCGAACACTTCCAGAAATTGTCGCACAAACTGGCCATAGGTGAGGGTGGCGTAGCTGGGCTTCACCATAATGGCGTAAGCCCAGGTAAGCGCACGACCCTCAAGGAGATTACCTATATAGCCAATTCTGCTATGGTCTGAGGGAAAATCTCCGGGAACGCGAAGAAACACGGACTCACACTGCATAATAAAACCCCGAGCTCCACCCAGCTTACCGCTGAAGCGAGCAGGAGTGGGGATTGGTGTGAGCCGAGTTGGCGCACCCGGAGCAGGCTGGACGGCCACCGGAGCCGCAGGAGCCACGCCGCCCGGACGAGCCGAGGGGAACGGCTGCTGGGGGTCCAAGCGGTCTAATCGGTTAGTAATGATAATTAATTGATTCAATATCACCTGTTGCTGATGAGCTATTAAATCCATCCGAGCCTCGAGGGTGGAAAGACGGCATGCGAGCCCGCTGTCTGCCGAGCCGCTCTGCTGAAGCCGTACTGACATAATGCACGGCCCAGGAGACACACACGCAGGCTCAGGATAGATTTAACAGCTTTATTAGCAACAAGGAAGTGTATGGCTGCGTGTCTGTGGAATAAGAATGTATTGGTGGTGCCGTCTGCATCAGGCACGGGGGCAGGAGGCCGTACAGCTGGACAACCCTGTGGGAGAGAGCAGAGGGAGAAGGGTAACGGGCACCACACCAATACAGGGAATAATGATGGTAGCTGGCTTACTTGGTTGTGACAGGTGGCTGGCGTCGACAAGGGCGGAGCCCGGGAGACAGCGACCTGCGGTACCTGTGGCAGCAGCGTAGAGCCAACGGCGAGGTGATGAAGCCCGCCGCTGGGAATGTCCACCTGTGCACAGGGGAAAGCTAGAGGAGAGAGGTAAGGGGAGCTTACCCAGGATATCTTCGCTAGTCGGTTTGAGATCCGTAGTAGCAAAGGGGCCGAAGTAGAGAGACGGCTTCAGGCCAAAGCCCAGGGCAGAGTGGATTAAATACCCCGCCGCTGACGAGGAGCAGGTGTGCGCGCGGCTGGCACCGCTGATGAGCGGCGAGTCATAACAGGATCAAAGATGCTCTATTTCGTTTTGTTAATCTTTAAACTGAGAAACTGACTGTCACACCACTTTTTGATCACTTTTTGATCTTCAAAGTACACTGGGGGTTATCATCAACAGAAAGTAAACTTGGAATCAAATGAAGTCTTCTTAACAAAATCTCCTAAAAAGGGCACACCTTAAATGAAAGAAAGGCGAAGTTTAAAGAGGTACTTTGGTGGTTATAAATCCCCCATAAAACAAAATTACATTGTCTAAAATGATATCTTTTACCCTACAAAATATACCTTTTCTACAAAAAAATAAAAATAAAAATTGCATTGTCTTGCAGTTTCAAAATCTTTTTCACTCTTCCTCCTCCTTGAAATGTCAGGATCTGTGAATGATCCCACTCACATCCCTCAAGGCTAATGGTGGCTAGCGCTATATTAATTAAACAGAATAAATCCTGTGATAAAAAGACTTACCAGTTGAAGGACATGCTTATTTGAATGCACGGTGGTCCAGGATAATGACTGAAACTGTATCAGTCCTTAAAAGCAGTTTAATGGTAAAACCCATCTTAATTTGGGTTACGTTTTCAATGCAGATGTCCAAAACTGCTAACTGGCCCTGAAGGTTAACTTCAGTTAGGCCAGAGAGTCCTGATTGGCTCAATACTATGGACCTGCTATACAGTGGTGCTTGAAAGTTTGTGAACTCCTTAGAATTTTATATATTTCTACATGAATATGACCTAAAACATCATCAGATTTTTACACAAGTCCTAAAAGTAGATAAAGATAACTCAGGTAAAAAATGAGACAAAAAATTACTTTGTCATTTATTTCTTGACTAAAATGATCCGATATTACATACCTGTGAGTGGCAAAAGTTTGTGAACCTTTGATTTCAGGATTTGGTGTGACCCCCTTTTGCAGCAACTAAAGGTTTCCTGTAACTGTTGATCAGTCCTGCATCAGCTTGGAGGAGTTTTAGCCCATTCCTCCGTACAAAGCAGCTTTAACTCTGGGATGTTGGTGGGTTTCCTCGCATGAACTGGTCCCTTCAAGTCCTTCCACAACATCTCAGTTGGATTAAGGTCAGGACTTTGACTTCGCCATTCCAAAACATTAACTTTATTCTTCTTTAACCATTCTTTGGTAAAGCGACTTGTGTGCTTAGGATTGTTGTCTTGCTGTATGACCCTCTTCCTCTTGAGATTTAGTTCATGGACAGATGTCCTGACATTTTCTTTTAATATTTGCTGATATAATTCAGAATTCATTGTTCCATCAATGATAACAAGCTTTTGGTTTCAATCACTCCTGGACTGATTGATCGTCACTTCCTTGTGGTAACGTATCGTCACTTCCTGTTTTGCTGTCTGTCTGTGTCGTTTGCTCTCCTCACTCTCCTGAGCTTTTGGGTTAGCCACTAGCGATGGCTACTAGCTCTCCTTCCTCTCCTCCTCTGGTGTGCTCTCTCTGTCTGATGTTTAGCTACACCTCTGCCTCTTTTAGTGATAACGGTAAATGTAATAAATGTTGTCTTTTTGAGGCGCTCGAGGCGAGGTTGTCTGATTTGGAATCCCGGCTCTGCTGCATTGAAACACCGTCTGCGCCAGTTACTCTTGACGGACGCCCCTTAGCTGCAGCGGAGCTAGCTAGCATAGCTAACCCCGTTAGCGGTCCTCCGGCTCTCCTCAGCAGCGAGGAGACTGGGTGGGTGACGGTGAGAAGGAAGCCTAGTCGCAAAGCCCCGGTACACCTCCAACTTGTTCACGTTTCTAATCGTTTTTCCCCACTCAGCGACACACCCGCTGAGGAAAAAACTCTGATCATTGGCGACTCTGTAGTCAGAAACGTGAACCTAGAGACTCCAGCGGCCATAGTCAAATGCATTCCTGGGGCCAGAGCAGGCGACATCGAGTCAAATTTGAAAATGCTGGCTAAAAGTTACTGTAAATACTCCACAATTGTTATTCACACTGGCATTAATGACATCCGTCTCCGGCAGTTGGAAGTCATGAAACTTAATGTAGAATCGGTGTGTGACTTTGCAAAAACAATGTCTGCCACTGTAGTATTCTCTGGGCCCCTCCCCAATCTGACCAGTGATGACATGTTTAGCCGCTCGTCATCCTTGAACCGCTGGCTGTCTGTGTGGTGTCCTGCAAATGATGTGGGCTACATTAACAATTGGAGCTCATTTTGGGGAAAACCTGGTCTTATGAGACGAGACAGCATTCATCCCACTTTGGATGGTGCTTCTCATTTATCTAACAATCTGGCATCTTTTTTATCCAAATTTCCAAAACTTTGACTACTCAGAGTTGGGACCAGGAAGCAGAGTCGCAGTCTTACACGCCTCTCTGCAGCTCCTCTTCATCCGCCACCCCTCAACTTAGCCCCTGTCTTCCCCATCAGAGAATCGTTGTCTGCTTCCTCCAAAGTAAATAAAAATATAATATATAAGCATCCCAAAGTGATTAAGCAAAATATTGGTAAAACTCAAATTAAACATAAAGCCTCTAAATCGAATGATTTGGCCTCTGTTCCTCCTCATAATTTAAAAATTAAATGTGGTTTATTAAATATTAGGTCTCTAACTCCCAAGTCTCTGTTAGTCCATGATCTGTTAATTGATCATCAGATCGATTTAATATCCCTTACAGAGACTTGGTTAGGGCAAGAGGATTCTTGGTTTAAATGAATCAACTCCCTCTGGTTATTTAAACTGTCAAAATCCCAGAAGTTCTGGTCATGGAGGAGGAGTAGCAACAATTTACCATTCCAAATTACTAGTTAATGTAAAGCAAAAAACATGTTATAATTCCTTTGAGGGCCTGGTCCTCAGTGTTGGGCACTTTAGCAATTTTAGGTTAAACCCAATTTTATTTGCCATAGTTTATCGTCCCCCATCAACCTACTCAGAATTTTTATCCGAATTTGCTGATTTCTTAGCTGATTTAGTGCTGAAATCTGATAGAATAATTATAGTAGGGGACTTTAATATACATGTGGATGTAGATAGTGACTGCCTTAATGTGGCATTTAATTCCACTTCCGCTTCTGAGAGAGAGTAGACTCTTTTCTTCCCTCTCCCTCCTAATCCTCTCCCTTCTGATCCCAGCTTGCAATGTCGCTCTTCTCCTGGCTGAATCTTAATCCAAATGGAAATTATGGATCTGGAAAGCGGCTTATATGCGATTGTCACCACTTTAAAAGAAGAAGATCAGGTCAGGGGGAACCCAAGGAAGACTCATGGCATTGGAATTCATGTGTCTGTGTGATTCGACTGAGATTGAACTGATCACAGGATCTTCTGTTTGGCCCCTGGAGTTTTCCTAGTGTATCGAAATTATCTGGGTGAGCTAATCAAATGCGGACCCCGGCGTAGCTCCCTCAACAAATTCAACAATTCGTCCAGCTGGGGGGAGCACTGACTGTCAGCGGCAGGATTAACATGGAATTTACCACCTGGCATGCATTGAAGAGAGAACGGACTCTCTTGGACATGTTTACCTATGTTTCGGTAGGTGGATAACATCTGTGGATTGCTGAGTGCTCTCCAGAGAATGATCTAAAGCATGATTCAAGCCTGTATGAAATTTGAAGCACAGAATCGAAGAGAGGGAATTTTTTTTTTTTTTTTTATTCTCTGAGTGCACTGTACAGATTTGACCTTGTGTTTTGGTGCCCTTGTTTACATTCCTCCTCGATGAAGATAACACTGGAGAAGTGGCTTAACCCAAACATCGACAAACAATGGCTGTTGTTCTGCAGATCGAGCTTCTCAAGGACAGCGCTATCATGTGTTTACAGAACTTGCCACCTGCATGAGAATGGACATGCCGAGTAGAACACATGACTATCCGTTGCCAGGGGGTGCCCTCTGCTGTTCACCAGCAATTGACACCTCCACACTGCATCACACACTGATCATATGCTGACTACATACACTGGTCTCTCTCGCTTTGTCATTTGTCAACGTCTGCTAATTGTGCATAGAGGGTTTTTTTTCTGTGTGATCAAAATTTGGCTCATTTGAGCTTTATATGAGCTTATACGAGCGTTATTCTGATAACTATGTTTTTTCTCTCTGCCTATTGTGTTTTCCTCCCCCCCCCCTTCCCCTCTTTACCCTCACTGTTCGACTGGCGCCTTCGGGCTGCCCCGGCTATGGGATGCGCTTACTGAGCGCGCCCAATGTCAAGTCAAATTTCAATTCTCCTGTATGTATTACGTATGGTAGTATTGACAATAAACCTTATTCATTCATTCATTCATTCAATTCAATATTAGACTCAATTGGGTTTTCTCAGAAAGTAGGAAATTCTACTCATTACCTCCACCATACATTGGACCTTGTTCTGACATATGGCACAGAAATAAAAAATCTTGTAGTGTCTCCTCATAACCCTGTACTGTCAGACCATTGTCTGTTAACCTTCGATTTTACTATTTCTGACTATTTGGCTCCTAAAGAAAAATATTATTACAGTAGATGCCTCTCAGATGATGCTGTTACCAAATTTATGCAGATTGTTTCCTCTATGCCATGTGTCAACACAACGGAAATAAGCTATAGACAGCTTGCTCCTTCTGTAATTGATAACATGGTGGATAGTGTTACAGCTTCTCTGCATCAGACTCTAGACTTGGTGGCCCCCATAAAAAAGAAAAAGTCTAATCAGAGATTTCTAACTCCTTGGTTCAACACAGAAACTCTTCACTTCCGCCCTCCCAAGAGAGTAGACGCTTTTTCCTCCTCTCCTGCTCTGACTTTTTTTTTCCTTCCCCCCCAACTACTGGATCCCAGCTTGCTGTTGTCTGTCTGCGTCTAACTGCGACCGTCGAAAGAAAGAAATTATGGAGTTAATAAGCTGGGCTTTGAACACAATTGACACTATTTTTTCAACAAGGAAAAGTGCTCCGGGGGAAGCTGTCTGCTCCGCAGGTACGGCTCCAGCGGGCTATTTACGTGACACAAGTAATTGGAAAATCTTGTGTCTCACTAATCTCTCTATCGAAGATATTGAAGATTTGTATGTCTTCGTGGTAATGGTGATCGGGATCTTTCTGATTGGAACTGGGATTGTCCTGGTGTACCGCAAATTGCTGAAGATGGATACAACCTATCAAAATGCTGGCCAGGCGAGGTGCATCTGTCAAATTGAAAAATTGGAGAAGACCCTGATAGCGACAAATGGAGAACTGTCTCGGAAGGTGGATTACATCATGGTCTCGCTTAGGTCTTTCCACGATGGATTTAAAGCCCCGCAATGAAGGATTAAGTACTGATTCTACAGAAGAAATAAAAAGCCTTCTCTGTGATCAGTCCGATTTGGCTCAATTTCCCCATGAAAATTCCTCCTGGCTGTCTGCAGTCTGTGTTTTCAAAATCATCGAGCATAAGGCCTTGGACAGCCATCTGGACTCTGCCAAGATAAGGACTCGGCGGCAGCCAGACAAAACATCTCCTGCCAAGTGTCCTTGTTGTCTCTCTTATTATCATCAACACTGCTCAACACCGCACACACATTGATCCATGAACTGAATAAAGATACACACACTGCTCTCTTGTGTCTTGTGAATCCTGTGTAGCGAATGTGCATCGAGAGCTTTTTTTTTCCTTGAAATCTTAATATTGATTAATTATGTAACCAGTATTTTGAATCAATGATTTTTTTGCTCCTTCCTATTGTTCCTCGTATTATTCTTATTCTCATGCTTGTACCCACTATCCTGTTGGCAGGCGCGTCTCTGATGCTGCCGCGTCACTGGAAATGCAGGTTCATTTTCTGTGTCAAGTCAAATTCTCTCGTATGTTACCAGTGATCTGTTAATGTACTTGGCAATAAATCTTTTCTGATTCTGATTCTGATTCTGATTCTAAAACAGAAGACTCGTCAATTAGAAAGAAAATGGATCTATTTAGCTTGGAGAAATCATCTTTTAATTTATAAAAAAATCTCTTAGAAAAGCTAGAATGAGTTAGTATTCTGCATTAATAGAAGAGAACAAGAATAATCCCAGGTTTCTTTTCAGCACTGTAGCCAGGTTGACAAAGAGTCAGGACTCTGTCAATCCTAGCATTCCCTTAGAGCTTACTAGTCAGGACTTTATGAAATTTTTCAATAATAAAATTTCATCCATCAGAGATAAAATCAGTCAGATTCTTCCCACAGTTAACTTAAATACTGTAACTACTACAACTCCTTCAATTGATGTCTGTCTTGATGAGTTTACTCCAATCGACCTTTGTGAGTTAGACAAAATAATTTCCTCATCCAAACCTTCAACTTGTCTTTTAGATCCTATTCCTACCAGGTTATTTAAAGAAGTCTTCCCACTTATTGGTAGCTTTATTCTTCATTTCATCAATTCTTCATTAACTTTAGGCCATGTACTGCAGGCTTTTAAAATGGCTGTAATTAAACCCTTACTCAAAAAGCCAACGCTAGATCCAGGAGCTTTAGCTAACTATAGACCAATCTCTAATCTCCCTTTCATTTCAAAAATCTTAGAAAGAGTTGTTGCTATGCAATTATTTGACCACCTGCAGGGAAATGGTTTACTTGAAGAGTTTCAATCTGGGTTTAGAATCCATCATAGTACTGAAACAGCCTTAGCGAAGGTCACTAACGACCTCCTCATCGCATCTGATAATGGACTGGTTTCTGTACTTGTCCTTTTAGACCATAGTGCAGCTTTTGATACTATCAATCATAATATTCTACTTGATAGATTAGAACACTATGTTGGACTTAATGGAACTTTGTTGCAGTGGTTTAGATCTTATTTATCTGATAGGTTCCAGTTTGTTCATGTAAATAATGAGTTTTCTTTCAACTCAAAGCTTAGTCATGGAGTTCCACAGGGATCTGTGCTAGGCCCTACTCTTTTTAGTTTATATATGCTTCCGTTAGGCAACATTATTAGAAAGCACTGTATACATTTTCATTGTTATGCAGATGACACACAATTATACAGTGGGGAAAAAAGTATTTAGTCAGCCACCAATTGTGCAAGTTCTCCCACTTAAAAGATGAGAGAGGTCTCCAATTTTCATCATAGGTATACCTCAACTATGAGAGACAAAATGAGAAAAAAAAAATCCAGAAAATCACATTGAAAGATTTTTAATGAAATAATTGGTAAATTCCTCCTGACCAAGAATTTGGTCAATAACAAAAGTTAATCTCAGTACTTTGTTATATACCCTTTGTTGGTAATGACAGAGGTCAAACGTTTTCTGTAAGTCTTCCCAAGGTTTTCACACACTGTTGCTGGTATTTTGGCCCATTCCTCCATGCAGATCTCCTCTAGAGCAGTGATGTTTTGGGGCTGTCGCTGGGCAACACAGACTTTCAACTCCCTCCAAAGATTTTCTATGGGGTTGAGATCTGGAGACTGGCTAGGCCACTCCAGGACTTTGAAATGCTTCTTACAAAGCCACTCCTTCATTGCCTGGGCAGTGTGTTTGGGATCATTGTCATGCTGAAAGACCCAGCCACGTTTCATCTTCAGTGCCCTTGCTGATGGAAGGAGGTTTTCACTCAAAATCTCACGATACATGGCCCCATTCATTCTTTCCTTTACACGGATCAGTCGTCCTGGTCCCTTTGCAGAAAAACAGCCCCAAAGTATAATGTTTTCACCCCCATGCTTCACAGTAGGTATGGTGTTCTTTCTCCTCCAAACACGACAAGTTGAGTTTTTACCAAAAAGTTCAATTTTGGTTTCATCTGACCATATGACATTCTCCCAGTCCTCTTCTGGATCATCCAAATACTCTCTAGCAAACTTCAGACTAGCCTGGACATGTACTGGCTTAAGCAGGGGGACACGTCTGGCACTGCAGGATTTGAGTCCCTGGCGGCGTAGTGTGTTACTGATGGTAGCCTTTGTTACTTTGGTCCCAGCTCTCTGCAGGTCATTCACTAGGTCCCCCCGTGTGGTTCTGGGATTTTTGCTCACCGTTCTCGTGATCATTTTGACCTCAAGGGGTGAGATCTTGCATGGAGCCCCAGATTGAGGGAGATTATCAGTGGTCTTGTATGTCTTCCATTTTCTAATAATTGCTCCTACATTTGATTTCTTCACACCAAGCTGCTTACCTATCGCAGATTCAGTCTTCCCAGCCTGGTGCAGGTCTACAATTTTGTTTCTGGTGTCCTTTGACAGCCCTTTGGTCTTGGCCATAGTGGAGTCTGGAGTCTGACTGTTTGAGGTTGTGGACAGGTGTCTTTTATACTGATAATGAGTTCAAACAGGTGCCATTAATACAGGTAATGAGTGGAGGACAGAGGAGCCTCTTAAAGAAGAAGTTACAGGTCTGTGAGAGCCAGAAATCTTGCTTGTTTGTAGGTGACCAAATACTTATTTTACCAAGGAATTTGCCAATTAATTCATTAAAAATCCTTCAATGTGATTTTCTGGATTTTTTTTTTTCTCATTTTGTCTCTCACAGTTGAGGTATACCTATGATGAAAATTGGAGACCTCTCTCATCTTTTAAGTGGGAGAACTTGCACAATTGGTGGATGACTAAATATTGTTTTGCCCCACTGTACCTGTCAATGAAGCCAGATGATAGTAATCAATTAGCCAAGTTAGAAGCCTGTCTTAAGGAAATCAAAGCTTGGATGACTTGTAATTCCCTGCTATTAAATTCAGATAAGACTGAAGTCATTCTTGTTGGTCCAAAAAACCTTAGAAATACCTTTCCAAATCAAACTTTCAGTTTGGATGCGATAACTCTTTCTCTTAATAGCTCTGTGAGGAACCTTGGAATTATTTTTGATCAAGATCTGTCCTTCAATTCACATATTAAATTTGTTTCTAAGACTGCCTTCTATCTTTGCGTAATATTGCCAAGATTAGGAGCATCTTGTCTCAGAGTGATGCTGAGAAACTGATCCACGCTTTTGTTAGCTCGAGATTAGATTATTGTAATTCTTTATTATCAGGCTGTCCTAAAACATCTTTAAAAAGTCTTCAGCTGATCCAAAATGCTGCAGCAAGAGTTTTAACAGGTACTAGAAAGAGAGATCATATCTCTCCGGTTCTGGCCTCCCTTCATTGGCTTCCCATAGAGTTTAGAATTAAGTTTAAAATCCTTCTTCTTACTTACAAAGCTCTAAACAATCAGGCTCCTTTTTATTTAAAAGATCTGATACTACCGTATTATCCTAACAGAGCACTATGCTCCCAAAATGCAGGATTACTTGTAATACCTAGAATCTCCAAAAGTACAATGGGAGGCAGAGCCTTCAGTTATCAAGCTCCTCTCCTGTGGAACCAGCTGCCAATCTGGATTCGGGAGTCAGACTCGATCTCTGTTTTTAAGAATAGGGCTAAAACCTACCTTTTTGATATAGCCTACAATTAGGGAGGGATCATGTGTTTCTGAACCCTCCCTTAGTTATGCTGCTAATAGGTTTAGTCAGCCGGGGGACCTCCAATAATGCATTGGGCCTCACTCCTTTCTTCACTCTCAATGAAATATTTTTTTTTTGCTGGTCATTAACATCTGTTTGTTCTCTCCCATAGATTGAGTCCCCATCGTGCTGTTTGCTCTCTACATGTCTGTTCTTTTCATCTTCTCTGTCCCCTCACCCCCCAGCCAGTCGCAGCAGATGACTGTTCCTCCCTGAGCCTGGTTCTGCTGGAGGTTTCTTCCTGTTAAAAGGGAGTTTTTCCTCTCCACCGTCACCAAGTGCTTGCTCACAGGGGATCGCCTGATTGCTGGGGTCTTTCTGCAACTGTGGGGGTTCCCCCTACAGATGATAGTGCTATGAGATGACTGTTGTTGTGAAATGGCACTATATAAATAAAGTTGAATTGAATTAAATTGAATTGAACTGAACAAGCCGTTCTGGCCCAGATGCAGCAAAACAGGCCCAATCATGACAATACAACCACCATGGTTCAAAGATGGGATAAGGTTCTTATGCTGGAATTCAGTGTCTTCCTTTCTCTAAACATAACGCTTCTCATTCAAACAAAAAAGTTCTATTTGGTCTCATCCATTGACAAAACATTTTTTCCAATAGCTTTCAGGATTGTCCACGTGATCTTTAGCAAACTGCAGGTGAGCAGCAATGTTCTTTTGGAGAGCAGTGGCTTTCTTCTTGCAACCCTGCCATGCACACCGTTGTTTTTCAGTGTTCGCCTAAGGGTGGACTCATGAACATTAACACTAGCCAATGTGAGAAAGGCCTACAATTGTTCAGAAGCTACCCTGGGGGTCCTTTGTGACCTCGCCGACTACTACACGCCTTGCTCTTGGAGTGATCTTAGCTTGATGACCTCTTCTGGAGAGGGTAAAAATGATCTTAAATTTCCTCCATTTGTGCCCAACCTGTCTTACCGTGGATTGGTGAAATCTAAACTCTTTAGAGATGGTTTTGTAACCTTTTCCAGTCTGATGAGCATCTACAACCCTTTTTTCTGAGGTCCTCAGAAATCACCTTTGTTCTTTCCATGATGCTTCCACAAACATGTGTTGACATTTTGATAGATTTTTAAGTAAAAGATTTGTTACACCCGGAGGGCGAAGAAGAGGCCAAGTGGTGGACTTTTCAGCGGTTTATTGACTTTCTTTCACAACACCCGGCACGGCACTCTGACACGGGACATCACTCAGTAATGGCCACATCACTCTTCACCATTTTTCCTTCACACTCTAGAACATTCTCAACTCTTCTTTTCTCGCGCTCTAACACTTAACAGCGTCTCATCACTACCGAGCGCCACCTGTGGCGCAAAAGCACTACTGCTTCTACTGACAAACAGTTTAAATTAAAACAGTCCAAATTACAGTCCTTTAGTTACATTTCCTATAAATGCTCATCTTGAATGAATGAATGAATTTATTTATTTCGGATAGTACATTACAGGTTAAAAGAAACTGTATAATATAACAACAAGGTCAAATTAGACAAAGACTCCTTCTACTATACAATTCCACGTGAGTTATCCGAAATGGGTGATGGCTGAAGCCGCAGCTTATATTGCCCACCCATATTCCATCCAAGAATTCAAAGGAGAAAAAAGAGAAAACAAGACAAGAGCGATTACAATTTAAAACAAGGCTAAGACAAAATATGACTGAGAGAAAAAGAAAACTGAGCTAGTCTAAGTTAAGCGGTTACTATTCAAAAACAAATCTAAGACATAGTGTCACAGAGAAAAAAGAAAAACTAAGCTATAACACAACACAGGCTGGAAATGTCAATCCTTATGTGAGTTTACATGTCGTCTTGTAAATATGTTTGGAGTATTTCTTCCTTTAGTTTTTGTTTAAATTGTCCAAGCTTTGTACATGATTTTAATTCAGGTCCAAAATCGTTCCATAATCTGACACCTTGCACTGAAATACAGTGTTGCTTGGTAGTTGTTCTCACTGTAGGCTTTTGAAATATACATGTTCCTCTGAAGCGATATCGTTTCTCCCTTGTTTGGAACAACTTTTGGATATTTGCGGGCAGTGATAGATTCTTCACTTTGAACATTATTATTGCGGTTTTAAAGTCGATCAGATCTTTCAACTTGAGAGTTTTTTGTTTAAGAAAAAGTGGGTTTGTTGGTTCCCTGTAAGCTGCTTTGTTGATTATTCTAATAGCTCTCTTTTGAAGCATAAAGAGTGGATACATGTTTGTTTTATATGTATTTCCCCATACTTCATTACAATATGTCATGTATGGGAGTATTAATGAATGATACAAGGTGTATAGTGTGGGTTGATTCAGCAAATTTTTCACTCTGTGTAATATTGCAATTGATTTGGATACTTTACCTTTTATATAATTAATATGTGGCTTCCAACACAGTTTGTTATCAATTATTACTCCAAGGAATTTAGTTTCGGATACCCTTTCAATCTCTACACCATTTACACTGAGTTTGGGTACTGGGTAGTTGTGATGGTTGTTAAAGACTATAAATTTTGTCTTGCTTAAATTGAGCGTTAATTTGTTTGAATCAAACCACAGTTTCAGCTTTCCTAATTCCTTTCCGAGTGTATCCAGAAGTTGTTCCAAATTGTTTCCACTGCATAGCAGGTTAGTGTCATCAGCAAACAATATTAAGTCCATTTTTTCTGAAACTTTACATATATCATTTATATACATATTGAATAATAATGGTCCCAAAACTGAACCCTGTGGGACTCCACAGGTGACCTTCAGTAGCTCTGAGTTTTTGTTGTTAACACATACAAACTGATATCTATTCTTTAAGTAACTTCTTAACCAGGACAGTGCTACCCCTCTAATACCACAATTTTGTAGTTTCTTTAATAATAGATTGTGATCTACTGTATCAAATGCTTTTTTAAGATCCAGGAATACTCCAACTGAATACTTTTTATTTTCAATGGCTGTTGATATTTTTTCTGTAAATTCCATTAAGGCATATGCTGTTGTCCTTTTGTGTCTGAACCCCTATTGCTGCTCACACAATAAATCATTCTTCAGTATGAAGTTGTCAATTCTCTCATAGAATATTTTTTCAAGTATCTTGGAAAATTGCGGTAATAGTGAAATTGGTCTGTAGTTGGAGAGTTCCCCTCTGTCGCCTGTCTTGTAAATCGGAATTACTTTAGCTATTTTCATTGCATTGGGAAATATACCTGATTGGAGAGACAGGTTACAGATATACGTCAGTGGTTTCACTATGCATTCGATAACAGTTTTGACTAGTAGCATATCAATACCATCGCAGTCAGTAGATGTTTTACTTTTGAACGATTTAACAATTTCAATGACCTCTCTTTCGTCTGTGTTCTTTATGAAGATGGTGTCTTTTACAGCAGTGTTATTGCATATTGAATCACCTGTTGGCACCGTAGTTGGTATTTCTCGGGCCAGTTTAGGTCCAATGTTAACAAAAAAATTATTAAATTCATCTGCAGGTGAAGCTATATTCACATTAGGAGTCGATTTATTATTTTTTGGAATGTTAGTTGGGTAGCTGGTATTTCTGCTTTTATTTCCAAGGATACTGTTGATTATTGTCCATGTATTTTTAATATTGTCTTTGTTTTTTTTCCAGTTCTTTACTGTAATAGTCTCTTTTACTACATCTTATTATATATGTTAACTTATTTTTGTATGTTTTATACCGCTGCTCTGCTTCTTTTGTCCTTTTCTTTATGAAAGCTTTATATAATAAATTTTTCTTTTTACACGCCTTTTGTAGTCCTTTGGTTAGCCATGGTTTGTCAATAAATTTGTGTTTAAGCTTTTTTTTAACTAATGGGCAGTTTTTTTCATAAAGAGTGGTTACAATGTTTGTAAATGTGTCATAGGCTTCATTTACATCTGATACATAGACTTCTGTCCAGTCTTGCTTCAGCAAGTCCTCTTTAAAAGAACTGATTGCGTTTGGTGATTTGTGTCTGAACGATTTTGAGATTTTTTCTTTACCATCAACACCTAAATTACAGTCTTTTAGATATATTTATTAGAAATGTTTATATTAGCCATCAGCATCTAATCAAGAATGTTTTCTGGGGTTTTCTAGAGGTTGTCCAAAATTGAGTTTTTCCTACACTCACCCCTTGAAAATTTAATGTCAACCCGACATTACAAACAACTTTCCCAAAACTTTTTTTTTTCTCAGTCCGCATTTGGTAACCATGTATCTCATGTAAGTAGGATATTACTAAACAGGAGTCAGAGTTCATTAAAGTCCATAAAGATGCAAACTGGTAATAGTCCATAGTACAGCATGTATCGCCTGTTCCATGCAATACATTCGCAGAAGAGGTCTTTGTGCACGATGACCATCAACCGCTCCTTCCATCATGGTGGGTATCTGCATCTTTCCTGAGAGTAAGGGTACTCAATCTAGTCGTAGCCTACCAAATAAACTTTTATCTGATGCCTGTACCTTATTAACACACTGAAAATCCTTTTTTTTTTTTTTTAAATCAACCATAAAAGTAACTTGGTGATGAGTTTAGTCACTACTCATTTACTTTCCAAAACATTCATGTCTGAACAATGGTTATCTCTAGCTTCTACACACTTTACATTTGCTTTAAACAGATGAAGTGCAAGGTTGGCCTAACTTATCATAAGTAAATATCAGCGTCTGTTTTCTCATTCTTGAAGGATACGTTTTAGCAGGGATCTCGACAGGTCCCTCCTGGTCACTGGAACTGGACTCCGACAACACATCACCCTGGTCCTGGTCTGGACCTGGATCTGGGACCACTGGATTGCTGACCTCTGGTGTCAGCTGCACCTGTGTGACGTCATCTGTGTCCTGGTCCTCATCCTCTGGAGTAATGTCACTGTGCGGGTAGAACTCCGGTGCATTGGCTCTCAGTGGACGGTGATTTTGATCCTTTCCAGCTCGTAATCCAATTATGGCACTCCAGCCCTCTTCATCTTCATCGTCCGTGCTGTTTTGTCTGTCCACATTCCTTTGCCTTTTAGACTCTCTTTCTCTTGTTTTATTAGAGGCAGGCTCCACTGTTTCCATGGAAAGAAAGTCAAAGGGTAGCAAAAGGTTTCTGTGCATGACCCGAGTGCGCCCCTTGCCGTTTTCAGGTCTGATTTCATACACTGGACTGTTTGGGTACTTCTTTTGGGTCACTACATACACCTTGTCTTCCCAGAATGATCTTAGTTTTCCTGGCCCACCTTTTTCGGTCAAGTTTCGGACCAGTACTCTGGATCCAGGGGGCAACTCAGCACCGTGAACCTTTTTATCATAAAGGGCTTTACTTCTCATCCCTTCTTTGCTTGCTGTTTTTGAGGCAAGTTTGCAAGCTTCAGCCATTGTAGCTCTCCACTTTTCAGCATAGTCTTGCTGAGAAGCACTCTGCTCTTTTGTTGTGAGACCAAACATTAGATCAATAGGCAACTTTGGACTACGGCCAAATAGCAGAAAATATGGCGCATACCCCGTAGCCTCACTGCGCATGCAATTATAGGCATGAACCACTTTTTCCAGTGAAGACTTCCAATCTGCCTTGGCTGCTTCGGGCAAGTTTCTGAGCATTGCCAACAGGGTGCGATTGAATCGTTCCACCTGCCCATTCCCTTGGGGATGGTAGGGTGTTTTTCGGGACCCCTGCACACCACTGTCCTCCTGGAGTTTTGTAAAGAGTTTATTTTGGAACTGTCTACCCTGATCATGATGGAGACGTGTGGGGAAGCCAAATTTGAGGGCGAAATCCCCAAATATCTTCTCAGCAGCGGTGTGGGCAGCTTTGTTGCGACAAGGATAAGCCTGGGCAAAGCGAGTGAAGTGGTCCATTAGAACCAGGATATACTCGTATCCTCCTTTGCACCTCTCCAAGTGCAGGAAATCAACGGACACCAGTTCGAATGGATACGTGGTGACAATGTTAGTCAGTGGTGCCCCTGTAATCTTGTTGGGATGTTTATTCTTCAAACAACTGCAAACTTTAGTGATGGAGTGCTCAACATCCCTTTGTATATGAGCCCAATAAAAGCGCTCCCTTATCAAGTTCATCACTCTCTCTACCCCTAAATGGCCCATGTTTTCGTGTAGCTCTTTAAACACGAGCTTGTGAAACTTTTGGGGTAGTAGTAGCTGGTCATGCGATGCCATTCTCCTGTAGAGCAGTCCATCATCTTCCAGGTACAGTTTGTGTTTTTGCCTGACTAATGCTGCAATTTTTCTGTTCAGCTGCTTTCCACTTCTTGGCCATTGTTTTGACAACACATAATGCAACACCTCTCCAATCACAGAGTCTTCTTCTTTAGCTCTTTTTAGAGCAGTCTTTGATATTTCAGCTACAGAGCTGGCTTCTCGATCTGCTTCACTAATGAGAGTAGAAATGGTGACTGGGCAGAACCATGGTTCATTTTCTTGTGACTTTACCTTGACTGCCTGTGCCACACAGTGCATTACATCAGGATCAACATTTTGTGTGCATTTGTTCATGTACTGCTCCATATCTAGGGGCATACGTGAAAGGCCGTCTGCATCTCTGTTTGCTTTCCCAGGGCGGTACTTAATCACAAACTGGAAATCAGCTAGTTCTGCTACCCACCTCTGTGTGGTTGCATTTAACTTTGCGGTGGTGAGCACATACGTTAGGGGATTATTGTCCGTATAGAGAGTGAATGGTGGGGAATAGTACAGGTAATCCCGAAACCTCTCACAGATGGCCCACTTCATGGCAAGAAACTCCAGCTTCCCTGAATGAAGGTGGTAGTTCTTCTCTGGATTTGACAGTGTCCTGGAGCCATACGCTATCACCACCAGTTTGCCTTGTTGTCGCTGATATAACACCGCCCCAAGCCCCTCCTGTGAAGCGTCACAGTGCAAAATGAAGGGTTCCTCAAAGTTCGGGTAACCTAACACTGGGGGCTGGGAGAGAAAGTCAACAAGCTGACAGAGTACTGCACGATGCTCAGGGCGCCACCTGATTGCATGGGATGAGGGCAACTGGCCACTATCTTTCTTTTTGACATGTGTTTTCGAGTTTTTCTTTGCTTTATCTGTGTGGTCATTAGCAAGAAGGTCGTAAAGAGGCTTTGCTATACGGGAGAAGTTTGGAATATAGCTGCGGTAATATGAAATAAAGCCTAGCAATTTCCTTAGTTCTCCAACAGTGGAAGGTTGCTGCTGTTTGAGGGTCTGCACCGGGGCAATGTCTGCAGGGTCCATAGTGTAGCCCTGTTTTGTTACCATTTTACCAAGGAAACGTACCTGCTGCTTGAATAACTCACATTTCCGGGGAGTCAACTTCATCCCATGGCTTTGATAGCGGTGCAGGACGCTTCTCAGGTCTCGCAAGTGGTCTTCAAAAGTCTGTGAATGAACAAGGTTATCATCGAGGTAAGGCAGACAAATATCATCCCTCAACCCCCACAAACACTCCTCCATAGATCTTTGGAATGCTGCTGGTGCTGAGGACAAACCAAATGGAATTCTTACCCACTCGAACAAACCCCAGGGAGTGATAAATGCAGTGAGGGGCCTACTCGACTCTTCCAGGAAACCCTGGTGATACGCCTTCCCTTGGTCGAGGACCAAAAACCAGGCACTCCCATTTAGACTGTTTAGCATATCTTGTATGCGGGGAATTGAGTGTCTGTCAGGGATAGACTTCTTGTTCAGCTCTCTAAAGTCGCAGCACAAACGCAGGCCTCCATCTTTCTTTCGCACACAGACGATTGGACTGGAATACGATGACTTAGATTTGGTGATCCAGCCCCTGTTAAGCAGGTCTTCTAAATACTCCTTTACTTCTTTATGAAGTGGTCTGGGAACAGAGATATAAGTCTTTTTGACAGGAGTGGGATCCTTGAGTCGGATTTTCAACTGTAAAGAGGGAATTGTCCCTACATCATACTCATCACAGGAAAACGCTTGCCGTTCCTCCTGTAGTAGCTGTTTTACTTGCTCTTGTTGTGTGGGAGAGAGATGATCAAGGGGAACTGGGGGGTCTCATATGTCCATAGTCTCTGACGGCACAGTTAATTTCGGTCTCTTTCTTCCTTCCGGTTTCACTCGTCGTCAGGTCTGCTGTCGCTTGGTTTACAGCAGGGGGTCTAATGTCTGCCGGGTAAGCAGTTTTAACTCTCTGTGTTTGTCCCAAAATGGTCTTAGTGGCCAGCTGGATATCATGGGAAGTACTGTTTGTTATAGGTATTTTGAACATAGATCACCTCCCTTTCCATAACTGCACCAACCCACTTTGCATCTGCAAGCCCTCCAGTAATTGGGTGTACTGACTCGGCTCAAACAAGACGTCTTGTGTGTCTGGAAGTGAGCCTGCCCTGACAAAACCTTTAACTGCTTTGGTTTGGCCAGCAGGGATGGTGACCAACTCACTGCCAACTTTTACCATTCCTCCCCCCAGCCTATCCTCCTCACTTTGCATCACCTTCAAAAATACCTCTGTTTTTTTACAATCAAAGGAGAAGGCTGCACTAACAGCTTCACTGATGGCACAAGGGGGTTTATTGCCCATCTTCAGGACATGGTCAATCACGTTGAACCCGATGATAGGTGGCTCTGCCACTCCATCCTCCTTCACCACTAGCACAGGAACTAAGAGTTCCACCGGTGGGCTATTATCTGTCGGCAGCTTGAAAGTGACTTCGACCCACCCTGAGAATGGAATCGGTGTCTGGTTCACTGCCCTCCCATTCAGAATACTTGGACCCACCAACTCAGCTAAGTCTCTAACGGTGGTGTGTGGCAGGTGCTCCTGTCTCCAGGCATCATTCATTAAGCAGACCTGTGACCCTGTGTCCCACAATGCTTCTGTCTCCTTATCATTGAGGAAGCAGGTTATGACATATTTTTTTCCAACCAAATTGAGCAACTGTAATTGGCGATTAGGGGACAGTAGATTAACACGGACTGTTTCTTCAGGAGGTGCCTCTGCTTTAGCTACCAGCCTTGCTTCCAACTTCCGAATACTGTCAGTAACTAGCTCATACAGCTCTTGTGTGTTAGCTTGTTCTGATGCGGTTGCGACAGTATTGGCCGCCGTGTCTACTTGCCCTGTTCTTTTTCCAGGTCTCCTTCCTATCCGACATTCCCTTGACATGTGGCCGCTGAATCCACATCTGAAGCAGTGGTCGCACTGATCGCCATTGCTGGTGGACTGACAGCTCTTGCAGCCATGTGTCCTCTTGGCTCTTTGAGCATGATGTGCTCTGGGAGAATCACGTATGGCCGTCTTGAGCTCCTCCATGTCATTCTTCAGCTGCGTGACTATGTCCAGGAGCTCAGATTCCGGGCGGGTCACTGTGCTTTGGGATTTAAGGATTTTACCTTTTGTCGATGGTGGAGGGCGCTCTTGGCCATCCACTCCTTCCACGGTTGCATACTGACCCGTCAGATTTTCCACTCGGCATTCTTGAACTTTGGGTTCTTTCGTGTGCCTCTTGAATTTTTGGTGTTGCTCCCATTCAAGACTGGCTGCTGTATTCGTCTTAGAAATCAGAAGCTCGTCGGTGATGGCAGGATCCTCCAGATAGCGCTTCAGTTGGTACTTCACGTCAGCACTAATCAGTCCCGTTTCCACCGCCCTCAGAAACTTTCTCTGAATAAGGTCAGTGCTATACCGCTCTTCCGTGCCAGGCTCTCTGGATGCTGCCAAAAGTCTTTCCTTTAGCTCAATGGCGCGAAACAGGAAGTTCTGAGGTGACTCGTTACTCGTTACATTCTCCTCCATGTCACTCTTCAGCTGCGTGACTATGTCCAGGAGCTCAGATTCCGTGTGGGTCACTGTGCTTTGGGATTTAAGGACTTTACCTTTTGTCGATGGTGGAGGGCGCTCTTGGCCATCCACTCCTTCCACAGTTGCATACTGACCCGTCAGATTTTCTACTCGGCATTCTTGAACTTTGGGTTCTTTTGTGTGCCTCTTGAATTTTTGGTGTTGTTCCCATTCAAGACTGGCTGCTGTATTCGTCTTAGAAATCAGAAGCTCGTCGGTGACGGCAGGATCCTCCAGATAGTGCTTCAGTTGGTACTTCACGTCAGCACTAATCAGTCCCATTTCCACCGCCCTCAGAAACTTTCTCTGAATAAGGTCAGTGCTATACCGCTCTTCCGTGCCAGGCTCTCTGGATGCTGCCAAAAGTCTTTCCTTTAGCTCAATGGCGCGAAACAGGAAGTTCTGAGGTGACTCGTTACTGTCTTGTGTGAGGTTTATCAGGCGATGGTACAAGTCAGTAGAACTATCCTCTTTATAACGTCCTCGCAGAATGATGCACAGCTGTGGCAGGGTGAGATCTGACTTGATCTCCAGCATATCGCGCAAACTCAATCCGGGACTCACTGCTCTGACAACAGCCTCGATTATCTCAGCCTCACTGTGATTTTTCTTTAGGCCCATCTCAATCTGGTGAATGAGGTTGGAATAAGACAACTTGTCTCTTTGGCCCCTCTCTCCTATCTGACCATTTATCCTAAACTCTCGTTTAATGGTCACTTCTGGTAGTAGGGGCACTGCGGGGACCGTGGGCTGTGTCAGAAAAGGGCGACTTTGTGGCTGAGTGGCCGCGTTATCAGTCAGCCTCGCTATTTCCTCTTCAAACCTTTTAGTTAAATCAAGGAAACTTTCATGCAGAGCGGCATATTGGCTTTGTAAACTTGTGAGTGCCTCTGCCTCCCGGCTCGTGCCGGCCGCTGCCGCCGCCTGCGTCGACAATTCGCCTTGCTTAGCTTCGGTAGCACATGCAATTAGCTTTAGCACAAACGCGCGGGCTACATCCTCCTCTTCGCTTTCAATGGTCTTTTCCACATCCTCGTTTAACAGTCGTACCAACGTGTACTTTTTAGATGGCTTGGCTGGGTTTATCTTTGCAAACAAACAGACCTCATTTAGCTGTTCGGCCTGTAATGGCACCAAGGCCTTGCTTAGCTTATCTTGTAGCTGCTCCAATTCCATCGTTTCTGCTCTCTCTTTTTTTGATTTGCTCACTCACCGTCTTAGGCACAGCTGAACCATCCTCTGCTACCAAATTTTGTTACACCCGGAGGGCGAAGAAGAGGCCAAGTGGTGGTGGACTTTTCAGCGGTTTATTGACTTTCTTTCACAACACCCGGCACGGCACTCTGACACAGGACATCACTCGATAACGGCCACATCACTCTTCACCATTTTTCCTTCACACTCTAGAACATTCTCAACTCTTCTTTTCTCGCTCTCTAACACTTAACAGCGTCTCATCACTACCGAGCGCCACCTGTGGCGCAAAAGCGCTACTGCTTCTACTGACAAACAGTTTAAATTAAAACAGTCCAAATTACAGTCCTTTAGTTACACTTCCTATAAATGCTCATCTTTACCATCAACACCTAAATTACAGTCTTTTAGATACATTTATTAGAAATGTTTATATTAGCCATCAGCATCTAATCAAGAATGTCTTCTGGGGTTTTCTAGAGGTTGTCCAAAATTGAGTTTTTCATACAGATTGTTTAAATAAAACAGGGTACCCACTCACGCCTGATTGTCATCCCATTGATTGAAAACACTTGACTCTAATTTCACCTTCAAATTACCTGCTAATCCTAGAGGTTTACAAACTTTTGCCATTCACAGATGTGTAATATTGGATCATTTTCCTCAGTAAATTTGAATGTGAATTGAATTTTTATTTGATAATGAACATACAATAAAGACAAAAAAATATGAATGACACACAGAAGAACAACAATGAAATAAATAAATCAAAAAGTACATTTTTTGTCTTGTTTATTTAAGCGTGTTATCGTAACCTCCTTTGAGGATGTGTGAAAATCTGATGAATTTTTAGGTCGTAATTTATGCAGAAATGTAGAAAATACTAAAGGGTTCACAAACTTTCAAGCACCACTGTAGCTATATCACCAGAAACTCTCCATCTAAACTCGCCTTTTTTTCATGGGGTGGGGCTTAACTGAAATTTCACAGCAAAATAACAGATATGACATATTTGAGTGATTTCACTCTTGTTGTCATGAGTCTGGGCACAGTGTCTCACAGAGCACAGACTATGAATTTATTTCTGAGTATTGTATGTCTGTTAGCATTATTTTGTTAGTTTCTGTATATGTTTTGGGTTTTTGACATATGTGCCTCCTCTTCTCCAGACACTCCCACTAGCTGCTCACAGTCTGTTTCCCAGTCATCTCAGCTGTGAGTAGTTGATTAATTAGGTCACTTGCTCACTCAGCTGCCCGCACCTGCTGCTGATCTGTTTGCCCACGATTGAAGGACTGCCTGTTCATTCTCTCAGTGGGTCAGCATTGACTATCACTAAAGTCTAATGACTAATTCCTGATGTCTGTTGGACTGATTCAACTCAATCCATCTCGCAGTGCAATCTCAGCTCTGGAGAGTCTTTCTCTGTAAGTTACTTTTTCCTCCAGCACTCATAAAGCGATCCAGCTTTTGAGTGCTTTTCTGATAGTTACTTTAAGTTTGCATTTTTTGTGTACCGTGCACAGTTTTTGTTCTTATGTTTGCTTTCATTAATAAATCATCATAACTGCAGTTCAGCACTTGGGTCTGTCTTTCTGCCCTGGAGGGGCCATTTATGACAGAATGGTGCCGCTTGAAATAAGACCCAGCTGTTGCAGTCAGTGAACCTTTTTTTTCCCTTTTTGTCTTTTTCACTCACCTGTGCACTGGAGCTCATCATGTCCCCAGCTAATCGGCCTCATACAGACAAAGGGAAATTGGTAGCGGGGTCTCCTAGCTTGGAGGAAGAGTGAGTGGCAGACTTTATCCAAAGCTTTGTGGATGAAGCTCTTGCCGCCCGTGGACCCAAGAAGACCTGGGAAAGCATAAATGGAGCGGTTTGGCATTGTGGAGGCACACCCCAGCATATGGAGATATTCACAATACGAGGAACTGCTCTCCACGGTTGCCGCGCTTCAGCGAGCATTTCCCGGGTTGAAGATGGGATCATCTCCCGCTGGACCGAAGCCACCATGAAGGCACTCTCCTCAACAGATGTCCTCCTCTTCCGGCTTACCTGTTCCAGCACCAGCATGTGCGTCGTCGGCTCCACGATGGCACCGTTGTCAAGCTCTGATTGCTGGAGGAATCCTCCTGCCTCTCCGGCAGCCATTTCACCGACACCCAAACCGAAGCCCTCCTCAGAAGTACAGCCTTCCTCCCTCTCTTCTCCGGCTGAATCCTCAGCTTTCCCCGGGCCTGTAGCTGCTGTTTCCCACTCCACCTCGGCATCCTCTCCTGTTGGGGAGATGTCCTCCCTTTGTTCCCTGGCTACAGCGCCTCCACAATCCTCAGAGGGGCCCATCTTCACCATAGCCAAGGAGAGGGATGACATAACACCAGCTGCAGCAGGAAACATCACAAACCTGGAAAATAGGCAAGTTTCATTTCATTCTAGTTTCATTTATGATGATATGCATTGCCTGATTCCCGGTAGAGAGACTCAGGGTGTGCAGTCCCCTGAGCTCTCTCCACCTGCTGCAATTGATAAATCCTCACCTGCCCTCTCCGTGTCTCCTCCGGTTGTCCCTGAGTGTCCGCTGGCCCCGAAACTGAGCCGCCGGACAATGGAGGAGCCTGTGGCCCTGGAGGACCCAATTCTAGTGCCAGCGGTGAGCTGACCCCAGCTGCCACACCAGACGAGCCACTAGTGTGGGCCACTTCATCTAGGGGAACTGAGACTGCAACCAACACCATGCCTGCTGTGGAGGCCACCGCAGCAGAGTTCGCAACAGAGCTAGACATCCGAGAGAGCGGGCCCAGGACGCTGTCGTCGTCTGGATTGACAGAGTCATGGACAGCGGTGGAGCTCGAGCCCAGGCAAGTGTTATCCCTTGTTTTTCTCTTATCTGTCCTGGTGAAATCTTGACTGGCTCTTGGTGAGGAGAGTTGGGTGCAGCCATCAGCTGCACCTGAACTCACCCCGCCGGACTCCGCCACTGCCGGTGACCCTGACCCTGTTCCTCTGCTTGTCTTTTCTGAGCCTTCTTCCAGCGTCGCTGGGGAAGATCCACCCTTGCCAGATGTCTCCATGGGTCCAGACTCGCCCCCTGAGGTCGTTGTGGGTCAAGCTCCCCCTGCTGAGGTCATCGTGGGTGTCCCGTCCCAGCTCGGGACCTCCATGGGTGCAGCTCTGCCTGAGGCCCTCATCTGGGTCCCTCCTCCTCAGTATTTCTAAGTATTGTATGTCTGTTAGTATTATTTTGTTAGTTTCTGCATATATTTTGGGTTTTTGACAAATGTTCCTCCTTTTCTCCAGACACTCCCACTAGCTGCTCACAGTCTGTTTCCCAGTCATCTCAGCTGTGAGTAGTTGATTAATTAGGTCACCTGCTCACTCAGCTGCTCGCACCTGCTGCTGATCTGTTTGCCCACGATTGAAGGACTGCCTCTTCATTCTCTCAGTGTATCAAGGGGTGAGGGGACAGAGAAGAAGAAGAAAAAGAACATACATGTAGAAAGAAAAAATCATGGTGGAGACTCAATCTATTGGAGAGAAAAAAAAAAAAAAAACCCCCCCCAAAAAACCAGATGTTAATGATGAGCAAAAATATTTCATTGAGAGTGAAGAAAGGAGTGAAGCCCAGTGCATTGTTGGAGGTCTCCCAGCTGTCTAAACCTATTAGCAGCATAACTAAGGGAGGGTTCAGGGGAGCATGGTCCCACCCTAACTATAGGCTATATCAAAAAGGAAGGTTTTAACTCTATTCTTAAAAACAGAGATTGAGTCTGACTCCCAAATCCAGATTGGTAGCTGGTTCCAAAGGAGAGAAGCTTGATAACTGAAAGCTCTTCCTCCCATTGTACTTTTGGAGATTCTAGGTATTACAAGTAATCCTGCATTTTGGGAGCGTAGTGCTCTGTTGGGATGATAAGGTATTATCAGATCTTTTTAATAAAAGGGGCCAGATTTAGAGCTTTGTAAGTGAGAAGAAGGATTTTAAACTTAATTCTAAATTCTGTGGGAAGCCAATGAAGGGAGGCCAGAACTGGAGAGATGTGATCTCTCTTTCTAGTACCTGATAAGACTTTTACTGCAGCATTTTGGATCAGCTGAAGACTTTTTAAAGATGTTTTAGGGCAGCCTGATAATAAAGAGCTACAATAATCTAACCTAGAGTTAACAAAAGTTTGGATTAGTTTCTCAGCATCACTCTGAGACAAGATGCTCCTAATCTTGGCAAAATTACACAAATGATAGAAGGTAGTCTTCGAAACAACTTTAATATGTGAATTAAAAAAAAACTGATCTTAATCAAAATAACTCCAAAGTTCCTCACAGAACTATTAAGAGAAAGAGTAACCGCATCCAAACTAAGAGTTTGATTTGGAAAGGTTTTTCTAAGGTTTTGTGGATCAACTAGAATGACTTCAGTCTTATCTGAATTTAATAGCAAGAAATTACAATTCATCAAAGCTTTGATTTCCTTAAGACAACCTCTTATTCATTGACAAGTATAATTGTGTGTCATCTACATAACAGTGAAAATGTATGCTGTGCTTTCTAATAATATTGCCTAGTGGAAGCATACATAAATTTAACTTAAACTCTTCAAAAAAATCATCTTTCAGAGATAAAATCAGTCATATCCTTCCCATTGTTAACTTAAATACAATAATAACTACAAGTCTTTCAACTGATATCTGTTTGGATGAGTTTACTCCAATTGACAGTTTAGAGTTAGATAAAATAATTCCCTCATCCAAGCCTGCAACTTTTTTTGAAGAAGAAGAAGCTCATAAAAATCCTGACTAGTAAGCTATCAGGTGTGGCACATATTTTTTGTTCATATTTCCCACAAGAGTGTGGCACATATGTCTGGTTCATATCTCCCACAAATGTATGGCTTATGTGGATTGGGGCTTCACGTCTGGAGGAACAAAAAGTCTGGATCGACGGGGGCCGACAGGAGATGTCGAGGAGGCGTGAAGTCGGACCCTTGTCTCAGAGAGGAGGCCCTGGGGGGTTTCCCGGAACACCAGAGAATAAGAGACAATGGTGAATCTTCAGAGACTTGCATTGTGATTGAATGTTTGCAGAAGCACCATGTGATTTGATTTCTTAATCCCCCGGAGGTATAAGAGTTTGATGTATCATGATTCTGCCTCTTCTTGCTTTTGGAGAATGTTGAATGATTGTGTTCTGCAATAAAGCTGAACCTGAGGAATACACTCATGTCTCGTCATTGAACACATCTTCCACAGTGGTGACCCACGACAAAGAATGAGCGGAGAGAATTCTCCCGAGCGGAGCTCATCAGAGGCCAGCCTGATGGCTGCCTCCACGCTCCGGCTGCCCGATTTCTGGCAGCACAGCCCGCGCTCCTGGTTTAGCGCGGTCGAGGTGCAGTTCAACCTCCGTAGAATCTCAAAGGATGAAACGAGGTTCTACCACGTGGTGGCGAAGCTGGACAGTCACACGGTCCAGAGGGTGGAAGACCTGGTTAACCACCCACCGGACACCGACAAGTACGGCGCATTGAAGGAGGCGCTGATCAGCCATTTCACCCCCTCAGTGCAACAGCGAGCAGAGGGGCTCCTAGAGTTGATGGAGTCGGAGAACGACAGACCGGCAGACCTGATGGTGAAGATGCTGAGACTGAAAGACTCCGAGGATGGCAAATTTATTTTCGCCCACCTTTTCCTCCGGACTCTGCCGCCAGCAGTGAGAGTGACCCTGGCAGACTCACCCCGATTGGCCAAGCGGAACTACCATGGGCTCGGCAAGGAGGCGCAGCGACTCGTCGACGCCCACAAGCGGAGCGCGGTTTCGGCCGCGGCAGCTGAGCAGAGGACGGAGCCCGGAGATGGTTTGGAGCCAGTGGTGGGGGCGCCAGACGAACCGACGACGGCGGCGCCAGGCGACACGGAGCTGAAGATGGCCTGTGTTTCTACCACTGCCGTTTTGCGGAGAGGGCACACAGATGTCTCCCACCGTGCCGCTTCAAGCGTCAGGGAAACGCCAAGACCGGGGGCCGGTAGCAGCTGCTTCCCTCGGAGAAGAAAATAAGCTGCTTTACCTGACAGATGCACACTCGGGGAAACAATTCCTCGTGGACACGGGCTCCCAGCTGAGTTTTGTCACTCCTACCTACGCGGAACGGCTGATGCTGTCTAAAGCTCCCTGGGTGTCAGTATCAGCAGCGAATGGCTCAGCGATTAAGACCTTCGGTGAGAGGACCATGCTTCTGTCCTTACAGGGCCGTTCATTCGAGTGGACCTTTATTGTAGCGACAGTCAGTTTTAACATGTTAGGGGCTGATTTTTTGTGCTCACATGGTTTATTGGTTGATCTTGCTAATAGACGTCTGGTTAATGCACTTTCTTTTCATTTTATCCCCTGCACAGCTCGGGTGGCTCCGCCGACTGCACACGCCAACGTCACAGCTGCGGGTGGTAAGTTTCATGCTCTGCTCACTCACTTTCCAGCACTCACAGTCCCAAAGTTTTTGGTGACAGTGACCAAACATGGGGTGGAGCATTTTATCACCACCACTGGGCCGCCCGTTTTTGCAAAAGCCCGGCGCTTGGACTCAGCTAAACTGGCAATAGCGCGCGAGGAATTTGCCAACCTGGAAAAACTGGGCATAATTAGACGCTCGAACAGCCCCTGGACATCCCCGTTACACATGGTCCCAAAGGCTGATGGCTCGTGGCAACCTTGTGGCAATTTCCGCAGGTTGAACAACGTCTCAGCACACGACCACTACCCGATTCCGCACATCCAGGATTTCTCAGTTCATTTGGCGGGGGCGCGCATTTTTTCTAAAATAGACTTGGTGCGCGGCTACCATCAAGTCCCCGTGCACGCGCAGGATATTCCCAAAACCGTGGTAATAACTCCGTTTGGCCTTTTTGAGTTTTTGCACATGCCGTTTGGGTTAAAGGGCGCCGCGCAAACTTTGCAACGCATGATGGATGCAGTTTTACGCGACCTGCCTTTCGTGTTCATCTATTTAGACGACATATTGGTAGCCAGCACGTCCGAGGACGAACAGGAAACCCACCTCACAGCGGTTTTTCGGAGACTGGCAGAGCACGGGTTGATAATTAACCCAGCGAAGTGCCAGTTCGGGGTGGCGCAAATCGATTTTTTGGGGCATCGCGTTTCGCCAGAAGGAGCGGTTCCCCTGCTGGAGAAAGTGCGCGCAATAACAGATTTCCCCCGACCTCAAACGATAAAAGCGCTGCAGGAGTTTCTAGGAATGGTTAATTTTTACAACCGGTTCCTTCCGAGTGCAGCGCGGCTTATGCAGCCACTGTACGCGGCACTAAAAAAACAAAAACCCACGAATAAGGTCAAATGGTCTCCGGAGCGGGAGCACGCTTTCTCCCAGGTCAAATCAGCCCTTGCAAGCGCCGTTTTGTTAGCGCACCCGGTTCCAACAGCCCGTTTGGCGCTCACCACCGACGCTTCGGACCTAGCGGTGGGGGCAGTCATTGAACAGTGTGTGGCAGGGACCTGGCAGCCGCTCGCGTTCTTTAGCAAAACCTTGCGCGATAACGAGCGTAAATACAGCGCGTTTGACGGGGAGCTTTTAGCCCTACACTTGGCCATCCGCCATTTCCAGTTCTGGCTGGAAGGGCGTCGTTTCACCACTTTCGTGGACCACAAACCGTTAACTTTTGCGATGGCCAAAATCTCAGAACCTTGGTCAGGCCGACAACAAAGACAGCTAGCCGCAATATCGGAGTTCACCACCGATATCCAGCATGTCGCAGGCAAACACAATGTAGTGGCAGACTGTCTCTCACGTGCTGTGGCAACGCCAGGCCACGTGGGGGCAGACTCGGTGGCTGTGGGCCAGGGCAGTGACGCGGGAGCGCGTGCAGCCCCGGTTCACGTAGGTTTGGATTATGCAGACATGGCTGCGGAGCAGGTTGGTGATGCGGATGTGCGCGCGCTCCAGTCTGGACCAACAGGGTTAAGGCTGGAGCGCAGGGTGCAGCAAATAGGTATGCCCCCCTTAATATGCGATGTCTCCAAGGGTCGGCCTCGTCCCGTGGTTCCAGCTGCATGGCGCCGCCGCGTTTTTGACTCGGTCCATTCGCTGGCGCACCCGGGGGTGCCCGCATCGGTCAAGATGGTGGGGGAGAAATTTGTCTGTCCGGGGTTACGCAAACAGGTCAAGGAATGGGCAGCAGCTTGTGTAGCGTGCCAGAGGGCTAAGATACACAAGCACACGAGGGCCCCTTTGGAGCCTTTTCACATCCCGGCTAAGCGGTTCGATCATGTGCATGTTGATCTGGTGGGCCCGCTTCCCTCGTCGCAAGGGCACACACACCTTTTGACCATGGTGGACCGCACCACACGTTGGCCGGAAGCGGTACCTCTGGCATCAACAACGGCGGAAGAGGTTGCGCGTGCGTTTTTAACAGCTTGGGTCGCGCGTTTTGGAGTTCCGTCGGATATAACGTCAGACAGAGGCCTTCAATTTGTTTCCGAACTGTGGTCGTCTATGGCCCGCAGCTTAGGGGTGAAGATACACCGCACTACCGCGTATAACCCGCAGGCCAGCGGTTTATGTGAACGCTTTCATAGGTCATTGAAAGCAGCCCTCAGAGCATCGCTCACGGATACAAATTGGGTAGACAAACTGCCATGGGTTTTATTGGGGTTGTGTTCTGCACCTAAGGAGGATTTGCAGGCCTCCTCAGCGGAGTTAGTGTTCGCACAACCTCTCCGTTTGCCGGGGGAATTTCTTCCGGAAAATCCTGCGCCAAATTGCCCCCCGCTCAGCTGTTGCAGAGCGGCACAGGATCAAACACGCGCCTGGCCCAGTGCATCACTGTTTTCCACGCGTTTTTGTACCAGAGGCTTTGAAAAACGCAGAGTTTGTTTTTGTTAGACATGATGCACAACGCCCAGGGCTTACGATGGACCGTTCAGGGTGCTGGAAAAAAATGAGAAGCATTTTTTGCTAGATTTGGGGGGCAGAAGGGAGCTAATTTGCATAAACAGACTCAAGCCCGCTTTTGTCCTGGCTGATGAACGCGTGCAGTTGGCGAAAGCCCCCCGCCGGGGCAGGCCACCGAGAAGGCATGCCCCAGAGCTCCCACAGAGATGTGCTAACAAATCTAATCCCCAGGTGCGAGGAGACGCTGCAGACGCAGCGAAGCCGGCCTACAGCAGATTCGGCAGGAAGCTAAGACCTAAGAGATTGGGGGATTGATTGTTGGTTATGTGGTAATGTTTTTCCTGTTATGCATTTACGAGTATGTTTGTCCCATGCAGACGTTTGTGGGGGTCATGTGGCACATATGTTTGGTTCATATTTCCCACAAGAGTGTGGCACATATGTCTGGTTCATATCTCCCACAAATGTATGGTTTATGTGGATTAGGGCTTCACGTCTGGAGGAACAAAAAGTCTGGATCGACGGGGGCCGACAGGAGATGTTGAGGAAGTGTGAAGTCAGACCCTTGTCTCAGAGAGGAGGCCCTGTGGGGTTTCCCAGAACACCAGAGAATAAGAGACAATGGTGAATCTTCAGAGACTTGCATTGTGATTGAATGTTTGCAGAAGCACCATGTGACTTGAGTTCTTAATCCCCCGGAGGTATAAGAGTTTGATGTATCATGATTCTGCCTTTTCTTGCTTTTGGAGAATGTTGGTTGATTGTGTTCTGCAATAAAGCCGAACCTGAGGAATACACTCATGTCTCATCATTGAACACATCTTCCACACAGGGAATGATAGATTTGACAGAGTCCTGACTCTTTGTCAGCCTGGCTACAGTGCTGAAAAGAAATCTGGGATTATTCTTGTTCTGTTCTATTAATGCGGAATAATAAGTTGTTCTAGCTTTCCTAAGAGACTTTTCTATAAATTAGAAGATGATTTCTTAAAGCTAGACAGATTTTATCTAATTTAGTGGACTGCATTTTCTTTCTTACTGACATGTCTCCTTCGTTAAGCTACGAGTTTCTGTGTTGAACCAACGAGTCAGAAATCTCTGATTAGACTTTTTCTTTTTTAAAGGAGCCACCATGTCTAGACTCTGATGCAGAGAAGCTGTAACACAATCTACCATACTATCAATTACAGAAGGAGTAAAATCTCTATAACTATCTCCATTGTATTGACACATGGCATTGAGGAAACAACCTGCTAAAATTTGGTAACAGCATCATATGAGAGACATCTACTGTAGTATTATTTTTCTTTAAAAGGAACTCCGATTATATTGGCATGTTAGCTCTATATGCTTTATTTTTATGTTAGTAACATAACTATAATATAATTTTTTTGAAAATAATTCCCAGTTTTATATATTTTTAAAAAACTTTATTACGATGTTAATCGCCATTATTGTTTACGTCGCAATGCATTCTGGGTAGTGACGTAGAAGGGTTGCAGCCGTTTTTTCTGTCTTATACAAGCCAAGAACCGAAGCTCCTAACTATTGCCATTTGTCAGTGAAAATGCCACATTGCGCGGCTTTCGGATGTAATTTCCAATCAAAGGGAAATAAAGAGAGCGGGGTAAGCCTCCATAGCTTTCCTAAAGAGGGAAAGTTGAGGAAAAAGTGGGGCGGCAGCAGCTCAGCAGGTAGAGCAGGTCGTCTAATAACCCGATGGCTGGCGGTTCGCATCACGCTCTCCCCAGATATCCTGCCGTTGTGTCCCTGGGCAAGACACTTCACCCGCATTGCCTCCAGTGCCCATAACACTGGGTATGAATGTGTAAAAATGTTTAAATGCTCGGTGGTGGCCGGAGAGGCCGTTGGCGTGGATTGGCAGCCACATTTCCGTCACTCTGAGTGTCTGTGATCATGCGCTATAGAGCATGCCTGATAAAGCTGACATTTGTATTAATCACGCTGTGATAATAGCACAATATCGCTCAAAGCGCACGAGCGTGCGCTTTGCGCACCAGTGTGGCGGATGAAATAAGGGAACCCAGTGTGGAAGCACGGAATAAGTGCAGGCAGGACACGGCGAACTGAAGTTTAAAAGGGTGTTTATTTCATCCTCCAGCACAAAGCTCACTCGAGCGGGCCCTGTGTCTAGTCAGCAAACAGGCAATGCGTGTGATCAAAAAGCAGGATCAGAGAGCGCTTTGCGCATGCTCAAGCAAATCACGGTTCGAATTTTGTCACGGTTCGAATTTTTATCAAGCGCACGCTTGATAAAGCTGATATATATATATTTATCACACTATGATAAAGCTCTATTTCGCTCAAATGAGCGATATAGCGTGCGCGCGAGTGTCTCTCCGCTCGTCTCTCCACTTTGAGTGTCTCATGCGCGCGCTTTGAGCGATATTGTGCTTTATCATAGCGTGATTAATACATATGTCAGCTTTATCAGGCATGCGCTATAACGCGTGATCACAGACACTCAGAGTGACGGAAATGTGGCGGCCAATCCACGCCAACAGCCTCTCCGGCCACCACCGAGCATTTAAACATTTTTACACATTCATACCCAGTGTTATGGGCACTGGAGGCAATGCCGGTGAAGTGTCTTGCCCAGGGACACAACGGCAGGATATCTGGGGAGAGCGTGATGCGAACCGCCAACCATCGGGTTATGAGACTACCTGCTCTACCTGCTGAGCCGCTGCCGCCCCACTTTTTCCTCCACTTTCCCTCTTTAGGAAAGCTATGGAGGCTCACCCCGCTCTCTTTATTTCCCTTTGATTGGAAATTACATCCAAAAGCCGCGGAATGTGGCATTTTCACTGACAAATGGCAGTAGTTAGTAGCTTCGCTTCTTGGCTTGTATAAGACAGAAAAAAACGGCTGCAACCATTCTACGTCACTACCCAGAATGCATTGCGACGTGAACAAAAATCGTAATAAAGTTTTTTAAAAATATATAAAACTGGGAATTATTTTCAAAAAAATTAAATTATAGTTATGTTACTAACATAAAAATAAAGCATATAGAGCTAACATGCCAATATAATCGGAGTTCCTTTTAAGAGCCAAATAGTTAGTAATAGTAAAATCAAAAGTTACTAGATAATGGTCTGACAGTACAGGGTTATGAGGAGACACTACCAGATTTTCTATTTCTATGCCATATGTCAGAACAAGGTCCAACGTGTAGTGGAGATAATGGGTAGAATTTCCGACTTTCTGACAAAACCCCATCAAGTCTAATATCAAATGAATTGCCATATTAATTATATCCACTGTACATCTACAGCGGATATAAAAAGTCTACACACTCCTCTTCAAATGCCAGGTTTTTGTGATGTAAAAAAATGAGACCAAGATAAATCATTTCAAAACTTTTTCCACCATTAATATGACATATAAATCTTTTAAGGGGGAAAATTAAAAAAAATAAAAAACGTACAATAACCTGGTTGCATAAATATGCACACTTAAACTAATACTTTGTTGCAGCGCCTTTGGCTTTTATTACAGCACTCAGTGTTTTTGGGTAGGAGTCTATCAGCGTGACACATCTTGATATGGCAATATTTGCCCACTCTTCTTTGCAAAAACATTCCAAATCTTTCAGATTGCGAGGGCATCTCCTGCACACAGCCCTCTTCAGATCACCCCACATATGTTCGATCGAATTCAGGTTTGGACTCTGGCTGGGCCATTCCAAAACCTTAATCTTCTTACGGTGAAGCCATTCTTTTGTTGATTTGGATGTGTACTTTCTTCTTCTTCTTTTAGATTTGATTGGCGGTTGGCAACCAGGTACAGGTGCATTGCCGCCACGTACTTCACTCTATATCATCACTCTATGTATCTTTGTAAAAGTTCTTACAAGGAGCTCTGAACAACTGCCTCTGTGTAAAAAAAATTATCTGTCCTTGGACTGGATGTGTACTTTGGGTCATTGTCGTGCTGAAAGATGAAGTTCCTCTTCACTCTGCTGCTTCCTGCTGCTTCCTGTGGTAACATATCGTCACTTCCTGTCTTGCTGGCTGTCTGTGTGGTTTGGTCTGTGCTTCTTCTTCTTCTTTTAGATTTGATTGGCAGTTGGCAACCAGCTTTCAGGTGCATTACCGCCACGTACTTCACTCTATATTATCACTCTGTCTGGTCAGGAGCTGTAGTCTTGCTCTGTGCTTAGCTCTCCTCAATCTTCCGAGGATTATTGCCTTTAATTGTATTTTAATCACTTTTTTCCATCTACCATCACCTCTCACTTCTGTTTAACAAGCCTCTTGCACCTGTGTGTGCACTCAGTGTCACCTAATCACTCTCTTTAGCCTTCTGGTCACCTTTCATCAGTGCTTGTGTTAGCTTCGGGTTAGGCACTAGCTATGGCTACTAGCTCTCCTTCTCCTTCTCCTCTGGTGTGCTCTCTGTGTCAGATGTTTAGCTACACCTCTGCCTCTTTTAGTGATAATGGTAAATGTAATAATTGTTGTCTTTTTGAGGTGCTCGAGGCGAGGTTGTGTGATTTGGAATCACGGCTCTGCTGCATTGAAACACCGTCAGCATCAGGTAATAATGACGGACTCCCCTTTGCTGCAGCGGAGCACCATAGCATAAGGCCTGCTAGCCGTCCCCCGGCATCCACTTCTCTTGATCAGCCAGGAGAGAACGGGTGGGTGACGGTGAGAAGGAAGCATAGTCGCAAGCCCCTGGTTCACCACGAACCTGTTCATGTTTCTAATCGCTTTTCTCCGCTCAGCGACACACCGGCTGAGGAAAAAACTCTGATCATTGGCTACTCTATAGTCAGAAATGTGAAGCTAGAGACTCCAGTGGCCATAGTCAGATGCATTCCCAGGACCAGAGCAGGGGTCATCGAGCCAAATTTGAAAATGATGGCTAAAAGTAAATGTGAATACTTCACAGTTGTTATCCACGTCAGTATTAACAACATCCTACTCCAGCAGTCGAAAGTCACAAAACTTAGTGTGGAATCAGTGTGTAACTTATCCAAAACAATGTCTGCCTCTATAGTATTCTCTGGTCCCCTCCCAAATCTGACCAGTGATGACATGTTTAGCCACATGTCATCCTTTAACCGCTGGCTGTCTGTGTGGTGTCCTGCAAACAATGTGGGCTACATAGACAATTGGAACTCATTCTGTGGAAAACCTGGTCTTATTAGATGAGATGGTGTCCATCCCATTTTGGATGATGCGTCTCATTTACCTAACAATCTGGCATCTTTTTTACCCAAATTTCAAAAACCTTGACAACTCAGAGTTGGGACTAGGAAGCAGAGTAGCAGTCTTACATGCCTCTCTGCAGAAAATTAAAATTAAACATGAAGCCTCTAAATTTAATGACTTGGCCTCTGTTCCTCTTCATAAGTTAGAAATTAAATGTAGTTTTTTAAATATTAGGTCTCTAACTCCCAAGTCTCTTCTAGTCCGTGATCTGTTAATTGATCATCAGATTGATTTAATATCCCTTATAGAGACTTGGTTAAGGCAAGAGGATTATGTTTCCTTTCATGAATCAACTCCCTCTGGTTATTTAAACTGTCAAAATCCCAGAAGTTCTGGTCATGGAGGAGGAGTAGCAACAATTTACCATTCCAAATTACTAGTTGATGTAAAGCAAAAAACATGTTATAATTCCTTTAAGGGCCTTGTCCTCAGTACTGGGATTTTAGTAATTTTAGGTTAAACCCAATTTTACTGGCCATAGTTTATCATCCTCCCTCAGCCTACTCAGAGTTTTTATCTGAATTTGATGAATTCTTAGCTGATTTAGTGCTGAAATCAGATATAATACTTATAGTAGGGGACTTTAATATACATGTAGATGTAGATAGTGATTGCTTTAATATGGCATTTAATTCAATATTAGACTTGATGGGGTTTTCTCAGAAAGAAAATTCTACCCATTATCTCCACCACACGTTGGACCTTGTTCTGACACATGTCATAGAAATAGAAAACCTGGTAGTGTCTCCTCATAACCCTGTACTGTCAGACCATTGTCTGTTAACCTTTGAGTTTACTATTTCTGACTATTTGGCTCCTAAAGAAAAATATTATTACAGTAGATGCCTCTCAGATGATGCTGTTACCAAATTTATGCAGATTGTTTCCTCTATGCCATGTGTCAACACAACGGAAATAAGCTATAGACAGCTTGCTCCTTCTGCAATTCATAGCATGGTAGTTAGTGTCACAGCTTCTCTGCATCAGAGTCTAGACATGGTGGCCCCTTTAAAAAAGAAAAAGTCTAATCAGAGATTTCAAACTCCTTGGTTCAACACATAAACTCGCAACTTAAAACCGAAGATTTGTCAATTAGAAAGAAAATGGTGCTCCACTAAATTAGATCAAATCTATTTAGCTTGGAGAAATCATCTTCTAATTTATAAAAAAAAATCTCTTAGGGAAGCTAGAACAAGTTATTATTTTGCATTAAGAGAAGAGAACAAGAACAATCCCTGGTTCCTTTTCAGCACTGTAGCCAGGCTGACAAAGAGTCAGGACTCTGTCAATCCTAGCATTCCCTTAGAGCTTACTGGTCAGGACTTTATGAACTTTTTCAATAATAAAATTTCATCTATCAGAGATAAAATCAGTCAGATTCTTCCCACTGTCAACTTAAATACAGTAATTACTACAACTCCTTCAACTGATATCTGTTTGGATGAGTTTACAGTAATCCCTCACTTATCGCAGTTAATGGGTTCCAGAACCGACCGCGAAAAGTGAAAAACCGCGAAGTAGCGTCACCCCTAATGATGTCATCCATAAATAATACATACGTTCATTCTCTCACTCTCTCTCTCTCATATGATACGTGTGTGTGTGTGTGTACGTGTACATACATACGTAGATGTAAATAAAGTGTACATAAATATGTTTTTAGAACTCTTTTATTCTTATAACAAGATACGTAACTCAAGATGAAAATGATTTACTGCACAGGTTAATGAGAGCTTTACTGCTCCTCAGGTGACGCCTCATCATCAGGTGCTAGAAGCGCAGGATCGTCGAGGGCAGCTTCCGATAGAGCTGGAGAAGCTGCAGGAGGCGGTGTAGTGGCTCGACAGGAAGACTATTTCGCACAAAATGGCACAAGAGAACAGCAAAAAGTTCCACGCGGCGAGACTAAAAGTAACACGAGCGATAAAGAGCAATGAATGCGGTCTTCCTTCCCTTCATGGGCGCTCGGCAGGGAGAGGAGGTGGGTGAAACGTCTTGGCCAATCAGCTTGCGGGGTGAAACGTCTCGGCCAATCAGCTTGCGAGATTTCCGAGCCGAGCCAAAACGAGAACAGCGAACAGAGAGGTGGATTTTTTGAGTTGTGCGGCTCTCCGTGTTGATACCTGATGGTCTAATGTAGTCTCCCTGCCTTCTGCTAGCGCCCGCCCATTATTTCTCAATTTTGAATTTTTGATGAATATTTTTGAAAAATCCGCGATGCACTGAGGGCGCGAAAGGTGAAGCGCGAAGTAGCGAGGGATCACTGTACTCCAATTGACCTTTTAGAGTTAGATAAAATAATTTCCTCATCCAAGCCTTCAACTTGTCTTTTAGACCCTATTCCTACCTGGTTATGTAAAGAAGTCTTCCCATTTATTAGTAACTCTATTCTTCAAATAATCAATTCTTCATCAACATTAGGCCATGGTACCGCAGGCTTTTAAAACTGCTGTAATTAAACCCATACTCAAAAAGCCAACACTGGATGCAGGAGTTTTAGCTAACTATAGACCAGTCTCTAATCTGCCTTTCATTTCAAAAATCTTAGAAAGAGTTGTTGCTACACAAATATTTGAGCACCTGCAGGGAAATAGTTTATTTGAAGAGTTTCATTCTGGGTTTAGAATCCATCACATTACTGAAACAGCTTTAGTGAAGGTTACTAATTACCTCCTTATCACATCTGATAATGGACTTGTTTCTGTTCTTGTCCTTTTAGACCTTAGTGCAGTTTTTGATACTATCAATCATAATATTTTACTTGATAGATTAGAACACCATGATGGACTTAATGGAACTTCATTGCTGTGGTTTAGATCTTATTTATCTGATAGGTTGCAGTTTGTTCATGTCAGTAATGAGTTTTCTTCCAACTCAAAGCTCAGTCACGGAGCTACACAGGGATCTGTGGTAGGCCCAGTTCTTTTTAGTTTATATATGCTTCCACTGGGCAACATTATTAGAAAGCACGGTATACATTTTCATTGTTATGCAGATGATACACAGTTATACCTGTCAATGAAGCCAGATGACAGTCATCAATTAGCCAAGTTAGAGGCCTGTCTTAAGGAAATCAAAGCTTGAATGACATGTACAGTAATTTCCTGCTGTTAAATTCAGATAACACTGAAGTCATTCTAGTTGGTCCAAAAAACCTTAGAAATACCTTTCCAAATCAAACTCTTAGTTTGGATGCAGATACGCTTTTCTCTTAATACTTCTGTGAGGAACCTTTGAGTTATTTTTGATCAAGATCTGTTTTTCAATTCACATATTGAACTTGTTTCTAATACTGCCTTCTATCATTTGCATAATATTGCCAAGATTAGGAGCATCTTGTCTCAGAGTGATGCTGAGAAACTAATTGAGGCTTTTGTTTACTCTAGATCAGATTATTGTAACTCTTTATTATCAGGTTGTCCTAAGACATCTCTAAAAAGTCTTCAGCTGATCCAAAATGCTGCAGCAAGAGTTTTAACAGGAACTAGAAAGAGAGATCATATCTCTCCGATTCTAGCATCCCTTCACTGGCTTCCCATAGAATTTAGGATTAAGTTTAAAATCCTTCTTCTCACTTACAAAGCTCTAAATAATCAGGCTCCCTTTTTATTTAAAAGATCTGATAATACCTTATCATCCCAACAGAGCAATACACTCCTGTGTTGATGCAATTTATATTTTGTTCTTCCAGTCCTCTAGAGGGCGTTAGGATCTGTAGTAGTTTTAGGCTTGCCAGTAGGTGGGAAGAAGGAGAGACCTAGCATACTGAATGTCAACAGGAACATGAGTCAGCGTTGCTGTTCTTTCTAAAGCCATCCGCTCACTTCCAGCCCTTTGAGTGGCAATATGAGTAAGTTTAGCAGTTTATTGTGATGGTCAGACAAAGTATAATTGATTATTGGAATACGTTTAATAAGTTTTATGGACATTAATCAGAGATGTGTCTTGTGATAGCAAAGTCTAATCTGAGTTCATATAGTAACACTGCTTAGCTAATGTTAACCCTCTAATGCACCTTTTGTGCACATTATCTTTGTTTTTCTAGTTTCTAAATACTTCTTTGCATTTTGTATCTTTTCAGTTTCACACTTTTTTGCATTAAATCCTAGTCCAAAACGACACCTGCCTGTTCCTTGGAGGAAGTGATGCAAGAGAGAGTTTAGCTGGCTGTGAATCTCAGTATAGGACACGAGTCACATTGGGTGCAACAGAACAACTCCCAAAATGCAGGATTTCTTGTAATACCTAGAATCTCCAAAAGTACAATGGGAGGCAGAGCCTTCAGTTATCAAGCTCCTCTCCTGTGGAACCAGCTACCAATCTGGATTCGGGAGTCAGACTCAATCTCTATTTTTAAGAATAGGGTTAAAACCTTCCTTTTTGATATAGCCTATTATTAGGGTGGGATCATGTGCCCCTGAACCCTCCCTTAGTTATGCTGCTAATAGGTTTAGACAGCCAAGGGACCTTCAGCAATGCACTGGGCTTCACTCCTTTCTTCACTCTCAATGAAATATTTTTGCTGGCCATTAACATCTGTTTGTTCTCTCCCATAGACTGAGTCCCCTTCATGCTGTTTGCTTCTACCTGTCTGTTCTTTTCTTCTTCTTCTCTATCCCCTCACCCCCCAGCCACTCACAGCAGATGACTGCCCCTTCTGGAGCCTGGTTCTGCTGGAGGTTTCTTCCTGATAAAAGGGACTTTTTTCTCTCCACCATCACCGAATGCTTGCTCACAGGGGATTGCCTGATTGCTGGGGTCTTTCTGCAATTGTGGGGGTTTGCCCTACAGTTAACAATACTATGAGATGACTGTTGTTGTGAAATGGCGCTATATAAATACGGTTGAATTGAATTGAATCTTCAGTTTTCTAGCAGAAGCCTGAAGATATTGTGCCAACACTGACTGGTATTTGGAACTGTTCATAATTTCCTCCACCTTGACTAAGGCCCCAGGTCCAGCTGAATAAAAACAGCTCCAAAGCATGATGTGGCCACCACCATGCTTCACTGTAGGTATGCTGTTCTGTTGGTGATGAGCAGTATTGTGTAAATATACTGTACCTTTTGAAATTATGGCCAAAAAGTTCAACCTTTGTTTCATCCGACCATAACACATTTTCCCACATGTTTGGGAGATTTCAAATGTGTTTTTTTACAAAATGTAGTCGGGCTTGGATTTTTTTCTTCGTAAGATAAGGCTTCTGTCTTGCCACCCTACCCCATAGCCCAGACATATGAAGAAGATGGAAGATTTTTGTCACATGTACTAAAAAGCCAGTACTTGCCAGAAATTCCTGCAGCTCCTTCAATGTTGCTGTCAGCCTCTTGGCAGCCTCCCTGACCAATTTTCTTCTTGTCTTTTCATCAATTTTGGAGGGATGTCCAGTTCTTTGTAATGTCACTGTTGTGCCATATTTTCTCCACTTGATGATGACTGTCTTCACTGTTCATGGCATATTTAATGCCTTGGAAATACTTTTGTACCCTTCTCCTGACTGATACCTTTGAACAATGAGATCCCTCTGATGTTTTGGAAGCTCTCTACGGACCATGGCTTGTGCTGTAAGATGTGACTACAAAAATGTCAGGAAAAGCCTAGTAGAACAGCTGAACTTTATTTGGGGTTAATCAGAGACACCTTAAAGGTGACGGACAGTGACATTTTTTTATTGAACCAATCAAATGATTGTATGAAAATATTCCATTCTGCCCATTCCCCTGATTTAATATGTGTCACCATCCTCCATAAATGGCATTATTTGGTCATAGCCCATCTTTCACTCAGTGATGCTGCAGTACCGCCATCTCCCGATAGGTGCGGGCAGTCGTGACGTCATTTCGGTTTGGCCGAGAAAATGTCTGAACGAGAGCAAAGTGATTCCGACAGCGATTACTTTCTCGACTTTGACGACCACAATATAAATGATAACATTGACAACGAAGAATCTGATGATGAAGTAGTTTTGGGTGGTGCTGAGAGGGGTATTCAGCCTTATTTGTTCGAGCCAGAGGGAGAGGAGGAAGACGAAACGGCGACGGGAACAGACCATGTTGACCAGGATCGGCTTGAAGTTTTATCTTGGTAAACTACGCTTAGAAATATTTTTCTTTGGCGACATGTATGGTCACACACTTAATTTTCAAACTAAAACTACCCATTGGTCACTCGCTGCCTGATGACATGTTGTTAATCATCATCTTCTCAATACTTTTAACAGCCGCTGATTAGCACCTGCTGGTCTGTGCGCAGCTGGAGCTGATGAGACAGATGACGTCATCCACACGAGTGAGTTTATAAACAATATTTATTCATTTGATTTAATTTCCCAGATGAATTATGAAGAAATCATTCAATACATTCAATAATCAATGCAAACGGAATAATCAATGCCAACCCCATATTTTTCAGGCGATACAGATTCATAGCCTACAGGCAACTGGTCCGTTGGTGTTGGGGATTTTTTTGGGGAAGACGTGAGGGTTATGTTGCCTGCCTGTGCTGTGAGCCTCATCAGAGAAACCTTCCCATCTCATCACTACAAGGGATTTTGCCTACCAAGATTAGATTTGTGAACAATGTTATTTAAATAAAGTTTTGTAAAATCATATATTGAGTTTCTTAATGTTCATGTCAATGTTATAATTCTCATAGTTCAGCATTCATCAAAGTCGCATGTCATATACATTTCAATAATTTTTCTACCATTTTATGGTATAAATTTGGATTTACATAAAAGTCCTGTTCATCAGCTTTCTCTGCTTGGTCAGAAACATCAACACTATTTTAAGGTTGAGCGACAGTTGATAAAATATGCAAAAAAAGTAGATCATCATAATTTTATCCCAGAGGTCTCAAATTGGATTACATACATAGAAATATAAATTGATCAAACAGGCACAACCACCTCCCTATACAGCACTGAATATTTGATGAGTATGAACACCTTAATATGCTAATATTTGATAAGTTGGTAAGGCAATGCAAACCATGGCTTGGAATTCATTTAAGATGTTTAGTAAACATTTGCAGTGAATATTAAAAATAAAAAAACTTACCCTGTTTACTTCTCGTGTTCTGACAGCTGATCGCATCGGTAGATCACCCATGCTTTTCACGCCACTGTCACTGACCCCTTTCTCAGAGTCACACTTGGAAATCGAGGCATATATAGTTGGAATAGCCGTTTTCTTTATCAGCAATCTTTTTGCAAATTTCATTTCAAATTGACATAATGTCTGGCCCAGGAAACACGCACGCAGGCTCAGGATAGATTTAACAGCTTTATTCAACAAGCAGGTGTGTGTGAATGGATGTATGCTGTATGGGGATGTGCTGACGAGGCGCAGGTGTGCGCGCAGCTGAAGCCGCTGAGGAGCGGCGAGTCGTGACACAAATTGCATCTTATTCTCGAAATCGCTGTCAACGAAATGTCTACTGCACGTTGGGTGTTTTACCGACAGCAGTCCATTTTTTTTCGCGTTTTCTGAACGAATTTCACCCATGCCGTTCTGATTTTCCCAGGGACGGGAAATTCAAAAACACTCACAGCATGCTCCTCTGGTATAACGTCACACCCGTAGACAACACAACGACAAACCATAATTAATTTGATTCCTGAAATCCTAATGTTAATAAATAATCTATTTGTAATCCACAAGTATTCCGAGAAATATCGGAATACTTGGCCACTGACCGTGTGCCTAACCGAAATGACATCACACAGTCAGTGGCCATTTTAGCCGCTGATCTCTTGGCTGGGTCAGACAGCTCTCCACAACAGCGTACTTCAAGAGCGCATTGTCACCTTATGCGACATACGTTGACACCAAAACATGTGGGGTTCAAATTAGCTCGTCTCAGACAACAATTTGAGATATGATTTAGCGATATTGAATTTTTGTCTGTCCGTCGCCTTTAAATGGTAGCAGGTGTGTGCTGACTCCCATTTAACCCTTTGAGTGTGAGATTTTTCGTGCCCCTAGTGGCAGAGCTCGGTGCTGCGCCTGTCATCTCACTCTGACATCCCCGGCTGCACTGAGGATTTGTACTGATTTGTACTGATCTGCCAGTTTCAGAAAGTGGCAGACATGCATTGGAGGACTCAATGGATGACACGTAATACACCAAAGAAGAAGAACTCCATTTCCTTTTCCTGTTTTCATCCTTTTAGCCCAGAAAGCTGAAATGACTGCCATCCATCGTTGTGCACCGTCACTTAGACGTCTTTGTACACGGAAAATAGCCACGAGATACAAGCAAAATTTATGTGGGATAATCATAAGACTTTGTAGATGTGGTAGAGAGCGTAAATGACCGACAGAATGCAAAATAAAGACCATGATGGACTAAAATGCACTGACCATGCCAGCGAGCGAGTCCCCTTAGCCGCCGGTAAGTGACAAATTTATTTATTTTATTTTTTTTGCATTGTACTCAATTCTTGTTTATATACTTTGAAGATAAGATGATAATGTACCCCTGCACAAAAAATGGTGTCAAAGACTGAACCATTCTTTGTGTAAGTATGTCCAAAGTCCACTTTTAACTGAGTTATATAATTCAATATAGCTGCCGCTGCATTATGCAAATTAAATGTGTAAAATCAGTCCTATCTGAAACTTTGGATCATATTTTACATTTTTCTAATTAACAGTGAGCCATTATCTCTTACCACTTTCAAGTTATAGCCTTTGAAATCTGAACTATTTTATTGACAAAAAATATTTACCACTCTTGACCACTTGGGGTTATGTCACAATTCGGCAACAGTCACACTCAAAGCCTTAACATGAGTTTGAATGTGATTGGTTAATTCTTCCCCAGTTATAACAGGGTGTGCATATTTATGCAACCAGATTATTGTAACTTCTTATTTTTTTTTTATTTTTCCCCTTAAAAGGTTTCAGTTTGTTTGTTTGTTTTTTTTGTGGGGGGGTGTACATGTTATTTATTTATTTTTTTATTCCCTTCCACAGCATGTGGAACACCATTTTGGTGTATGGGGTGGCGCCTATCTCCGTTTCTCTGACCCTAGGCCACGCAGCTACTATAAGTAGTGAAAGCTACAGTGGGGGGTCAGTCCTCTGGTAGCTCTGTGCATCTACTTTCCTTTCCCCTTCTATTATGCTGAGCACCATGCTAGAAGGCAGAAAGTACCATTTTTATATGGTCTGTGGTATGACCCGGCCGGGATTTGAACCCCTGCCTCCCGGGTGTGGGGCAGATGCTCTACCAACTGAGCCACCACTCCGGTTGTACATGTTATAGGTCACATTTAATGCTGGAAAAAGTTTTGAAATGATTTATCTTGGTTTCATTTTTTAACATCACAAAAACCTTGCATTTGAACAGGGATGTGTAGACTTTTTGTATCCACTGCACATGTATATTAAACTCCCCTACTATAATTATTTTTTTTTCGATTTCAGCACTAAATCCCCTAAGAACTCAGCAAATTCAGATAAAAACTCTTAGTAAGCTGAGGGAGGACGATAAACTATGGCAAATAAAATTGGGTTTAACCTAAAATTGCTGACATGCCCAATACTGAAGTCCAGTCCATCAAAGGAATTATAACATATGTTTTGGTTTACATTAACTTGTAATTTGGAATGGTAAATTGTGGCTCCTCCTCCTCCATAACCAGAACTTCTGGGATTTTGACAATTTAAATAACCAGATGGAGTTGATTCATTTAAACCAACATAATCCTCTTCCCCTTACCAAGTCTTTGTAAGGGATAGTAAATCAATCTGATGATCAAGTAACTGATCATGGACTAGAAGAGACTTGGGAGTTAGAGACCTAATTTTTAACAAACCACATTTAATTTTTAAATTATGAGGAGAGGCATGTTTTTGGCCTTTTTGAGGAATCCAGAAATCTCAGGGTAAACCCACACAGACATGGGGATAATGTGCAGACTCCACACAGAAGGGTCACCAATGGTGAAGTGGTGGAATCGAACCCACGATGGCCAGGGGTGGAATTGATCCTGTGACTTTGCTCCTCTGCTGCCACGGTGCTAATCACTGTGCTACCAAGCTGCTGCCGGTGGTGCTACTTTTTCTTTGTCTGAAAAAGACACACTTTCTGATTAAGATATTAGTGGTCTGTTTCCAACTCATATGTGTTCATGCATAATACTTGGAGCAGATAAATATTTATTTTTTATTTTAGTTTTTATTTGAACATCAAGACAAAAAATTTAAAAACAAGGAATCAAACCAAGAAAAAAAAATATAAACATAGCAGAAAAAAATGCCTTGTTCAAAAGGAGTGGGAAGAAGCCAACGCTTATATAGTCCACCCCTTCTCCATAACCAATAACTCATAGCGTTCTAGTCATTATCCATACTATAATCACATTCATTATACAATACCATAATATATAATGCATCTTATAATTAAATTATGCAATAGAAATATACAACAATGATAGTTTATAGTGACAATAATGCCAACATCTAATAATAACTGTAATAAGTTAATACTTCTGATATGTTAATATAATTATAGACAATATTACCATCATCATAATCACCATATATACCACCATATACCCCTACATGGCTTACAATACCTAGGCGCAATAAATAACCATATAATACCCATAAAAATAGGTAGCCATATATAAAATACAATAACAACAATAATAATACCACCTGGCCTGTATAATACTTTAAATAATTCCATCTTAGACAGCAATCATAATGCTATAATACCGTTGTTATATTCTAGTAATAATAATGTTGATGATACTAGTACTCAGCATATACAGTATATTCAACAGTAGCTCAGCATATATATATATATATATATATATATATATATATATATATATATATATATATATATATACTGTATATATTCAACAATAACAACCTTTCTTCATTAAAGACACATTGCAATTTTGCTGTCATTTATTTTTATATTGTTCAAAAATCAATTCTTTATATGTTGATTAAAATATATGGATGTTTGGACATTGCCTGTGTTTCCCCCCCAACCCATTCCACAATTTTACCCCACACACAGACACAAAAACTTTTCCTAGTAGATCATACTCAATCCCTTTTAAATTTTGCATCCCCCCATAAATTGTATGTCCCTTCTCTCTGACTAAAAGGATTTTGTATATTATGTGGCAAAAGGTTTTTAATGTGCTGTATAATAATCAACCAGATTCTGTAATTTCAATAACTTTGAATGTAAAAACAATAAATTAGTATGCTCAAGATACCCCACTTTGTGTATAACATCTACTGCCCTTTTTTGAAATGTTAGCAATAAATAAAGTGCACTTTTGTAATTGTTACCCTAGACCTCTATACAATAGGTCAAATATGGAAGTACTCATGAGCAATACAAGATATGAAGCAATTTGTAATCTAGGACTTGCTTAATTTTATTTATAATTGCAATATTTTTTGCCACTTTGTTTTGTATGTATCTGATGTGTGGTTTCCAAATAATTTTATCATCTAGTATTACACCCAAAAATTTGATCTCCTTAACATTTTCAATAATTACATTATCTATATGAATATGCATATCTTCTTTATTTTTACAATTACCAAATATCATTACCTTAGTTTTATCTATGTTTAGTGATAATTTATTACTAGCTATCCATTTTTTATGATTATTTAATTCATTATTTAATTGAATTATTTAATTCATTATTTAGAGTATGGATTAATTCCTTATAATTATTTCCAGAGTAAAATATATTAGTATCATCAGCAAATAATATTATTTTTAATAATTTAGAAACTTGGAATATATCATTTATATATATGTTCAATAATTTGGGGCCCAATACTGACCCTTGGGGGACCCCACAAGCAATTCCCATACATCCAGACATATTCTCCCATCTTCACAAACTGTTGTCTCTCAAATAAATAACTTGTAACCCAATTCAGTGCCACTCCCCTAATACCATACAATTGCAGTTTATCAAGAAGTATTGAATGATTTATTGCATCAAATGCTTTTCTAAAATCAATAAATACACCAATTGCATATTTTCCTTAATCTAATGCATTTATTATTTCCTCTGTTGCTTCTGTTATTGCTAATGATGTTGTACTCTTTGCTCTAAATCCATATTGATTCTGAATAAGCAGATCATATTTATTTAAAAAAGTTTTCTTAATCTGTTGTTGAAAAGTTTTTCCAGAATCTTTGAAAATTGTGGGAGGAGTGATACTGGTCTGTAGTTTGTGTAGTGGTGTTTATTTTGTTGCTTGAGTAATGGTATTACTTTTGCTATTTTCATTTTCTGTGGGAATGAGACAGTTTGAAATGATAGATTACAAATATATGTAAATGGTTTTAATATGCCATCAATAGTTCTTTTTACTAGTGCCATATTCAGTGCCGAAACATTCAACACCATCGTGCCTAAATGACTATCGCCCTGTGGCACTGACGCCCATAGTCATGAAGTGCTTTGAGCGACTGGTCTTGGCACAGCTCAAAAAAGGCCTGCCCCCTACACTGGACCCTCATCAGTTCGCCTACCGGAGCAACAGGAGTACAGAGGATGCGGTTTCTACAGCGCTGCACTATGTACTCTCACACCTGGATGACAAGAACACCTACGCAAGAATGCTGTTTATTGACTTCAGCTCAGCATTCAACACAGTTATCCCCTCCAAGTTGCTCACCAAACTTGGGGACCTGGGAATCAGTACCTCCACCTGCAACTGGATCATGGATTTTCTGACCAACAGACCCCAGCATGTTAGGTCAGGCCCCAACCATTCTTCCGTCATCACACTCAACACTGGTGTACCACAGGGCTGTGTGCTCAGCCCATTCCTCTACTCCCTCTACACCCATGACTGCAGGCCTATGTATGGATCCAATTCCATCATAAAGTTCGCAGATGACACCACGGTGATTGGACTCATCAGGGACAACGACGAGTCAGATTACAGGGCAGAGGTTGAGCACTTGGCTACTTGGTGCGCTGACAATAACCTGCTCCTTAACACCAGCAAAACCAAGGAGCTCATAGTGGACTACAGGAAGGAGAGGGAAGAGACACATGACCCCATCCATATCAATGGCATAGCTGTTGAACGTGTCCCCAGCTTCAAATTCCTGGGGACCCACATCTCGGAGGACCTGTCCTGGTCAGTTAACACCACCAGCCTGATCAAGAAGGCCCATCAGCGCCTCTTCTTCTTGAGGACATTGAAGAAGAACCATCTGTCAACTGACATCCTGGGCAACTCCTACCGCTGCGTGATAGAGAGCACCCTGACCAACTGTATCATACTCTGGTATGGGAGCTGCTCTGTAGCTGACCGCAAGGCGCTGCAGCGGGGGGTGAAAACCGCCCAACGCATCACAGGGACTCCACTTCCAGCTATAGAGGGCGTCTACAGGAAAAGATGTCTGCGCCGGGCACGCAGCATTCTTAGGGACTCCAACCATCCTGCTCATGGACTGTTCCAGCTTCTCCCCTCCAGAAGACGTTTCAGAAGCCTTCGGACAAGAACCAGCAGGTTTAGGAACAGTTTCTTTCCAACAGCTGTCACGTTATTGAACTTAGTTCCCCGCTGACTCTCTTACAATCATCTTTTACCATCCTCACCTGTACATAACTGCATAACTACATAACTACATCTAACTTATTGCACATTATTTGCACATAACAGTACTTTTAACTTTCTGCACTGCTGCATATATTTGCATATATTTGCTTAAATTGCACATACTGTTAATTACCGTATATACTGCACTGCTGTCCTTTGCACTTCTGATTGGATGCTAAACTGTGTTTCGTTACCTTGTATTCATACATGTGTAATGACAATAAAGTTGAATCTAATCTAATCTAATCATATCAGTACCATCACAATCAGTACACAATTTATTTTTTACACTTTTCAACTTTACCTCTAGTTCATCCACTGCTGAGAGAAAGATTGACTGAAGGTTATTTCCAACCACTGTCTCACTCATGGTTTCTCTTCCTTGGTTTTGAATTTTTGCTGCCAACTCTGGTCCAACATTTAAAAAAAAAATGTATTCATTCTATTTGCTACCATGTTCTTATCATAATTATCACCATACTCTGGATATATTGTTTTCTTAGTTCCATTTTTCCTTAATTTACTGAATATGTCCCAGACTCCTTTTATATTATCTTTATTTTCATTTAACATTATCCTATAGTATTTTTTTTTACTAGTTCATATTATTTCAGTTAATTTGTTTTTATATGTTTTATCTCTTTTTTCAGATTCTTTAGTTCTTAATTTACATTTTTTTTTTTATAGAGATAATTTTTCTTTTTACAAGCATTTTGTAGCCCCCTGGTTAACCATGGGCAGTTTTGTATTTATATTTTTTTATTAATTTCCTTAATTGGACAGTTTTTATCATATACTGATTTAAATATATCAATAAATTTATCATATGCCCTGTCCACTTCTTTCTTTCTATAGACCACATCCCAATTCTGTAACATTAAGTCATCTTTTAAAGTACTGATTGTATCTTCTGTTCATATTCTTTTATAAATAATCTTTTTACATGGTTTATTATTATTCTTACTCTCATTAACCCCATAATTAACATCTTAAGAAACAAATACAGGCAAGTGGTCACTAATGTCATTTATTAGTATACCACTCACCATGTTATATTCAATAACATTGGTCAAAATGTTATCTATCAAGGTAGCACAGTGTGTCGTTTTTCTCGTAGGTTTTGTAATCTTTGGAAATAAGGTTAAACTATGTCAAACTATGTCTCTCATGCGCCATTATGCGGCACACGAGAGAGGGAATGAAGAACTCAAGTGCTGGAGTAGATCGTGCCATTTATTAACATAAACAGTAATAAATTCACAAGTCCAGTTACCACACTAATGCAGACAGTAGCAATGATAGAATGATGGCCACCAGACAAACAGGGAAGCCACCCGGATGTCCCACAGCCTGGGAGATGCCTGGTGCTGACGAATGCTGGGCATACAGAAAAAGGCACACATACTCACAGCTGTGGAGATTCAGGGCTGTCCGTGTCATCTGGTGAGCAGGGAGTAAAGGCAGAGTCGGACACTAACATTAAGAAATCCTCCATTTTGAAATGTTAGGCTGACAAGATGAAGGAAGTCATCCAACACTCATGGAGGGAAACACTGACACGAATGAGGGTGAATGCTCCAACAATCTCTTTTCCCAAACGCAGCGTATTTATTATCCTGATGCAAATGAGGAAAGAGATTGCCGGTGTGAGGAAGCGTGGGCTGGACGGGATTGAACCATGTGTGTAGGAGTGCGTGTATGAGCGTGTGAATGGGAATGAATGGAGTGTTGTGTGAGAACACCCAAGATGAAGCACAGCTGACGGCATTTGACAGGAGGAGGGGGCGTGCCCGAGCTGTCAGGATAATTAGTCAGAACGGGGTTTGGAACACCAAACCCAGATTCATGACAAAGCTATGCACTGTATCTAAAAAATCTTCAGTTGGTTTATGTTGTTTTGTTTTCATTAAATCTATATTAAAGTCACTACAAATAAAGATATTTTTTTGTCTTATTATTGTATACATCTTTTCCATATCATTTCTAAATTTTTCCATATCAGATCCAGGCACTCTATATATACAACTTACTATTATGTTTTTTTTTCTATTTTCCATCGCAATTTCAATTGTAAAACATTCCATAATTTGATTCACTGTTGATGTCATGCTGTCCACTTTTTTACTTTTTAAATTTCTATCAACATACAGTGCTACCCCCCTCACCACCATTTTTAAATTCCCTATTTTGTGTAAATATCTCATATCCATGTAATTCAAAATTTACATCTTTTTCTTCATTAATCCATGATTCACTTATTGCTATAATCCTAAATGGGGTCTTAAACTGATTTAAAAACTCTTTAATACTATCAAAGTGACATAATGATGGGCTCAGGGAACACACACACAGACTCGGGAAAGATTTAAGGCTTTATTCAAACAACCAGTGATGTCTGAATGCATGAGAGGAAGTGTAGATGTGGTGTGGGTGAACAGGGTGCGTCAAGAGCAGAACAGTTCGGCGTGCAGCCAGGCAACCCTATGGGCAGAGCAGAGCAGGGAATTAGCTACAGTCAGACGCCCCGTGGGGAATAACCACAATGTACTGCTTATGTGCAGATGAGATGGTGGCTGGCGTTGGCGACGCTGATGCTGCCTGGAGGACAGCGCTTCTGTGCGCTCCCGGCGTGCTGGAGAGAGGATCGACGGGGAGAGGCGAGGATGAGGAAATCTGCCACCCTGGAGGTCCACCTGTGCACAGGGGAGAAGCTGGAGAGAAGGTAAGAGGAATTGTACAGCTTACGTGCTTGGAGAATGATGTGCTGGCCGGGACAAAACGGTCGAGCGCTGGAGGTTTGGGAGCGTAGACGAGCAGACGACTCCAGGCCGAAGCATAGGGCAGAGGGAGTTATATAGGCGGAGGTTGATGAGGCGCAGGTGTGCGCGCCGCTGGCGCTGATGACCGGCGAGAGTGAGTTGTAACAGTACCCCCGCCCCCGAGCAGTGCCTCCCGGCGCTGGCTTACCTGGGTGCGCCCGGTGGAACTCCGTGATGAGACTCTTATTCAGCACCCAGGACGGGGGCACCCAGGATCTGCATTCAGGGCCATATCCTTCCCAGTCCACCAGATATTGGAGACCGCAACCACGGCGGCGGGAGTCCAGGATGGCCGTGACCTCCCATGCCGGATCGCCGTCGATCATCCTGGGGGGAGGAGGGGCTCTGGGAGGAGGACAGAGAGGGTCAGACACAACAGGTTTTATATGGGAAACGTGAAACGTTGGACAGACCCGGAGGGAGGGGGGGAGAACCAAACGCACAGCCACCGGATTAATTATATTAGTTATGGGATAGGGACCGATGAAGCACTGTGCCAGCTTTCTCCTCTCAGCCTTCAACTTAATATCCCGGGTAGACAACCATACCTGCTGGCCCACCTGATAATTGGGAGTGGCCCTCCTGTGGCGATTGGCGACTTGGGAATTGTGCTCTGCAGTGCGTAAAAGCGCCTGGCGCGTCTTGGTCCAAATACGCAGGCAGCGCCTCAGATGAGCCTGGACAAAGGGGACCGCCACCTCACCCTCCTCTTCGGGGAACAAGGGCGGGTCATACCCCAGGGACGCCCGGAAGGGAGACATTCCGATGGCCGATGACAGGGTCGAATTGTGGGCGTACTCAACCCAGGGTAGGCAGGTGCTCCAGGAAGAGGGGCTAGGAGAGGTGACGCAGCGCAAAGCTGCCTCCAGCTCCTGGTTAGTGCGCTCACACTGCCCGTTCGATTGAGGGTGGTGACCAGAAAGACTCACTGTGGCCCCCAGTGCATTGCAGAAGGACTTCCAAACCCTGGACACAAATTGAGGCCCCCGATCCGAGACCACATCCGCCGGGATCCTGTGTAACCTCACCACATGTTGGATTAATAAATCGGCCATCTCTCGTGCCGAAGGGAGCCCGGAGAGAGGCACAAAATGGGCCGCCTTGGAGAATCGGTCGACGATGGTCAGGATGGTGTCATAGGAATTAGACTTGGGGAGACCGGTGACGAAGTCCAGAGCCACGTGAGACCAGGGCCTACCGGGGACCGGCAGTGGGTGGAGGAGACCAGCTGGGGAAGAAGTCGAGGTTTTACCCATTGCGCACTGGGGACAGGCACGGACGTAGTTGGTGACGTCCCTCCTAAGACCAGGCCACCAAAAGGATCGCTGGAGGAGCTCCACCAGCCGGGAGATGCCAGGGTGACAGGCGAACTTGGCCGTATGAGCCCAGTGAATAACGTCGCCCCGGACCGATGATGGAACGAACAGTCTCCTGACTGGACCGCCGCCAGGATCAGGTTCCGCCTCCTGTGTCTTCCGGACCTTGGCCTTAATCCTCCACGAGACGGCCCCTACGACGCACGAGGTGGGCAGGATGGTGTGGTCCTGATCCTCAGGGTCTTCAGGGGCGAATTGTCTGGACAGTGCATCTGGTTTGCCGTTCTTTGAGCCAGGGCGATAGGTGATGGTAAACTTGAAGCGTCCGAAGAAGAATGACCAACGCGCCTGGCGGGCATTCAGACGCTTGGCCGTCCTCAGGTACTCCAAGTTCTTGTGATCGGTCCAGACCACAAACGGCTGAGCTGCTCCCTCCAACCAATGATGCCACTCCTGAAGTGCGAGCTTCACCACCAGGAGCTCCCTGTCACCGACATCGTAATTATGTTCAGCAGGGGAAAGGCGCCGGGAGAAGAAGGCGCAGGGACAGTGAATGCTGGGACAGCACTGCCCCCACCCCCATGTCGGATGCGTCCACCTCGACCAGGCACTGGAGTGTCGGGTCAACCTGGGTGAGGACCCGGGAGGAAGCGAACTCCGTCTTCAGGGTCTCAAAGGCCGATGCTGCGTCCTCGGTCCACTGGGAGGTGAGGCAGGTCAGGGGAGTGGCGAAGGCGCTGTACTTCGGCACGAAGCAGCAGGAGAAGTTGGCGAACCCGAGAAATTGTTGCATCTATTTCCTGGAGGAGGGGACGGGCCATTCCACCACCGCCTTGACCTTAGCCGGGTCGGGGAGAACCTGGTTGTGAGCGACGACGAACCCCAGGAAGGAAGTTTGGTTGGTGTAGAACTCACATTTTTCTGCTTTAACATACAGCCTGTTCGCCAGAAGACGCTGAAGGACCCGCCTCACATGGGCCTGATACTCCTCATGGGTCCGGGAGAAGATCAGGATGTCGTCCACATAAACAAAGACGAAGACCCCCAGGAAGTCCCGAAGAACGTTGTTGATGAGGCGTTGGAAGACGGCCGGAACGTTGGTGAGCCCAAACGGCATGACCAGATACTCAAAATGGCCGCTGGGCGTCCGGAACCCCGTCTTCCATTCATCACCCTCCCGGATCCGAACAAGGTGGTACGCACTACGCAGGTCCAGCTTGGTAAACCAGGAGGCCCCCTGGAGGGAGTTGAAGGCTGAGTCCATCAGGGGCAGTGTGTACTTGTCCCTTATCGTGATGTTGTTGAGAGCTCGGAAGTCGAAACACGGCTGCAGGGACCCATCCTTCTTGCCCACGAAGAAGAAACCGGCTCCAACCGGGGATGAGGAGGCCCGGATGATGCCTGCGCTGAGCGACTCCTTAATATAAGCGTCCATAGCCTCGCGCTCCGGGGCTGACTGGCTGTAGAGGTGGCCAGATGGCAGGGGCGCCCCCGGGCAGAGGTTTATGGCGCAGTCATAGGGCCGGTGGGGGGGAAGAGACAGTGCTTTGGATTTACTGAAGACCAGGCCCAGGTCGTGGAACTCCAGAGGCACCAGGGAGAGGTCCGGCGGTGGTGAGTCAGAAGCAGGAAGCGGCACCGACGGGGCACAGGCAGCGGACTGGATACAGGTGCTCATGCAAAAGGTGCTCCAGGAGAGGACGCTGCCGGACTGCCAGTCGAAGGTGGGGTTGTGAAGGCGCAGCCAGGGATAACCCAGGATGACAGGAGAAGCCGAAGTGGGTAATAAAAAGAGGCTGAGATCCTCCCTATGGTTGCCGGAGATGATGACTGGGACCGGTTTAGTCCTGTGAGTGACTCTCTCAAGAGGAGTACGGACCAGAGTGACCAGGTTAATGGGAACTGGCAGCGCTTGGCAGGGGATGCCCAAAAGGGTTACCAGGCTTTGAGAAATGAAATTCTGTTCTGCCCCCGAGTCCACCAGTGCGTGTGTGACGTGGCCCATGGGGTTATGACAGAACCTAACCGGGAGGAGGCATTTGGTGAGGGGATTTGAATGGGACGAGTCCGCGAGGCCCCCTACAGTGACTCGCAGATGTCCCCTTTTGGCCGAATCGGACAGTCTTCCACAGAGTGCTGATCTGGCCCAACTCTCTGTGGCGCTGTTTCTCCGCAGGTGGAAGCTTAGCCCGTCCAATCAGCATTGCCTCGGTGTTGTCGGCGGACCCCGGAGCGGGTAATGCCAGGGGGCGACACTGAGGGGCGCGGGCGGAAGCTCCACTCGAGCGGCTGGATGCCCTCCACTCGGCAGCCCGTTCCCTCAGCCTATTATCTAAATTAATTGCCAAGGATATTAGTTCTGATAACCGGTCCGGTATATCCCGGGAGGCCAGCTCGTCCTGTAAGGACGAATTCAAACTGTGGATGAAGATGCTGCTGAGCGCAGCTTCGCCCCATCCGACTTCCGTCGCAACCACCCGGAAGTCGACAGCGTAGTCGGCGGCCGACCGGCTACCCTGATGAAGATTTTGTAGCCGGGTGGTTAGGACGTTATCCCGATCCGAGTGGTCAAAAACCTCCTTAAAATCATGCACGAATTGGGCGTAGGTCAGGTTCGTGTAGCTGGGCCTCGCCATGACGGCGTAAGCCCAAGCTAGCACTCGCCCTTCCAAAAGATTCGCCACGTACCCAATTCGGCTATGATCTGAAGGAAAGTCCCCGGGGACGTGCTGAAACACCGACTCACATTGCAGGAGAAACCCACATGCCTCACTGAGTTTTCCGCTGAAGCGCGCGGGGGTCGGAATGGGAGTGAGTCGGGTTAGTGGCCCCGAGCTAGCTGGGCTAGCCGGGGAAGGGACCGAAGCTGGCCCGCCAACCAGAGCTGGGGGAAGGCCTGTGGAGGATCCAGGCGGTCGAATCGTTGGATAATTTGGGTGAGTTGATTGAAAATCACTTGTTGCTGATGAGCGATTAAATCCACCCGAGCCTCGAGAGTGGAAAGTCGGCATGCGAGCTCGCTGTCCGCTGAGCCACTTTGCTGGAGTCGTACTGACATAATGATGGGCTCAGGGAACACACACACAGACTCGGGAAAGATTTAAGGCTTTATTCAAACAACAAGTGATGTCTGAATGCGTGAGAGGAAGTGTGGATGTGGTGTGGGTGAACAGGGTGCGTCGAGAGCAGAGCAGTTTGCCGTGCAGCCAGGCAACCCTACGCGCAGAGCAGAGCAGGGAATTAGCTACAGTCAGACTCCCCGTGGGGAATAACCACAATGTACTGCTTACGTGCAGATGAGATGGTAGCTGGCGTTGGTGAAGCTGATGCTGCCTGGAGGGCACCGCTTCTGTGCACTTCCGGCGTGCTGGAGAGAGGATCAACGGGGAGAGGCGAGGATGAGGAAGTCCGTCGCCCTGGAGGTCCACCTGTGCACAGGGGAGAAGCTGGAGAGAAGGTAAGAGGAACTGTACAGCTTACGTGCTTGGAGAATGATGCGCTGGTTGGGACGAAACGGTCGAGTGCTGGAGGTTTGGGAGCGTAGACGAGCAGACGACTCCAGGCCGAAGCAGAGGGCAGAGGGAGTTATATAGGCAGAGGCTGATGAGGCGCAGGTGTGCGCGCCGCTGGCGCTGATGACCGGCGAGAACGAGTTGTAACACAAAATTGGTATAGAGACTCCTACTATTAATATGTATTATTGTCAATGTCTGATTTGAGTTCATAATTCCATTTAATTGTTGTTCATCATAATAAGTACACTTACTGTTAATATGATTAAAGTAGTTGTTATCTGGGTCAGTATCACCTAAAATATCTTGTGGTTGCTTTTCAGTATTTACCAAGGTTTCAGCTTCAATTTGACCTAATACATTTCCATTATTAAATGAGGAAGGATGATTGGTTAAAGTGCTGATCATAATTTGTGTCAACAATGTACACCAAAAGAAAAGAGAGAAAAAAAACCCAAACAAAGAAAAAAAACAAACAAAATTTCCACTCATAATCTTACTGCACTGTTATTTGTGCATAAGAGTTAAGTTTTAAATTTGTCTAAATCCTCCATATCTCTAATCATTATGACATTAGCTTCCTCTGGAGTGCCAAGCAGTTTTATCCACACCTTACAGTTCTTTGTCCATGTCGATTTTATTTTTCCGTTTTCTGAGATCCCTGGCTTATCTAGCTATTTCAGAGTTCTTTTTTGTTAAATGCTCATTTATATAGACAGCCATTCCTCTCAGTTTTCTTGCTTGTCGCAGAAGATCAATTTTTGCTTTTCTGTTGACAAATCGGATGATGATCACTGGTTTTCCTTTACTGTCTTTTCTAGGTATCACGTGGCAAGCCGAAATAGTCTTTTTGTCCACAACAATGTTTTTACAGTTGAAAAAAGTTCACACCTGCTGCTCAAGAGTGTGTGATTCTCTCAGTGTCTCATCCTCCCCATCCTGGTTATCAGCTCCAGCTGTCACACGTGCATAGGAGCGGTGTCTGGTGTTAAGACCGCTCCACAGTGACATCATCCATTCTTGTATATTGTTCTAACTCATCCACATGTCTTTCTAAGAATTTAATTTTCTTGTCTTTGTCCGTAAACATGCAGGTTAGGGATACGGGGCGCTTGCGCACGCAGCGACCGGCAGCTGGTGGCTTGTCACCAGACTGCAAAACAAATCTACCTACGGGTTCAAATAAGTAACAAAAAAAAAAAAAAAAAAAAAGTAATTTCAGTCTTCAATTCACGCACTTGCTCCATAAGACCAACAAGAACCATTTGTTGTTTAGCTATCTTAGATATTTCTTCAGACATAAAGTTTAGTGAGAGTTTGATTTCCTCCAGCTCCTCTCCATGTGTCTGATTCTTTATCGGAGGCATAATGACTAGTTTGATTAGGATCAAGGGAGAGACTCACCTGTTGGCTAGTAATTGGGTAACTGGATCTGCCGGTGAGGCCGAGGAGGTCAAGGCTCCCTCGGTAGCTAGTGGAGGCCTCCAGCTAGCGTCGTTCTATCAGGCGGTGAATCCGAAGCTCTCCCGGTGGGTAACAGAGACCGTTAGCCACTGGTAAGTAAAACAATACTTAAAGTTTATCATACTCAGAGGATGACCATCCAGTGACTATGAATGGTGCTTCAACCTGCGGATTGAACAGAATAATTCACAGTATGCATTTTGAATGTTGATGTGATCTGTAGAAGTAATCCGGTTAGAAACAATGCAGGAATTATTTCAGTCATCAGCGTGAAAGTTTCACTTTTGCTCATTAGGAGGTGGTATGGACCAGAGGAGACCTCCTCTGTTGAGTCATAAAAAGGGATGACCTGTCATCACATTGGAATGTGTCTGTTTAATTTCCATGCCCATCCTGGTATATTCTTGGGGGAAAACAGAGCTGTAAACATGTCGCTTCAACCTTATCAGATGAGATTTTTTTGGTTGAATGTCACTTGATCAAGCGGGAGCGATATCTTCAGTTGGTACCTAAGTAAAAGCAGTTCTTCCAATAAAGGGGTGAACTTAAGCTCAAACTGGCTGATAATGCTACACTACCATTCACACAGGCTCACCAAAACTGGATAAAAGAAGAATGAAGCTGTCTGGCCTAATTATCAATTTTTGTGCAACATTCTGCTGGTATGTTCAGAATTTGTTGTAAAGAAGATGAAAAGACTGTAGTGTTACCTTGAGTTCCAATTTATTAAAATCATTCTATGCTGAAGAAAAATTGTTTCAACTCAAAAGTCTGGCTTTCGAGACTGCGTCTCTCACCCAAAAACACAAGCTGTAACCCTATCCATCGGCCATAAAGTGGAAGTTAATCCCTTTCTCCAAGACTTTTTGGCAAAGAAATGTTCTAATTGACAGTTTTATGATCAACATAAACCAGATGGGAAGCCAAGACTTTCCAGTATACAACCAGACAGTTTCACAGTGTCATCTGGTGGAGGAATCAAGACTATTTAACTTTTTCCTTTACAGTTGCATTTATGTCATTTTGGACAAATGTACTGTACTAATTCACATTCTTTCTCTTAGACAGTACCTGCTCCTGGAGACATGGTCAAACTCTGGGATGGACAATGTGGTATCAAATGCTTTATTGATTTGATTTTGAAATGTGTTGTGCTGTTTTCAAGAATAAATTGATGTTTGCATGCTTGCTATTACAAATTAATTTGTTACAGTGTAGAGACATTGTGTTCCTATTATCAAGTAGAATATCTTAGTCACTAAAGTCTAAAGAAGTTATGCTTTATTCAGCACAAATACTTTAAGGAGGGTCTCACTCTTCATATCAAATATCTGTATCTCTGCTCTGGGGAAGACCCCCACCTCAAGAATTTTAAGTGACCAATGGGCTCCTGACACCTATCTTCATCTCCTCTTTTAGATCGAGTTTATTACTTTTGTTGAACAAAGCTCAAATGTAATTGGTTCAGCTAAGGTTTCATGAAGTTTGGACCACCCTACAACACCAGAGGAAACTTGATTTTTATTGCTCTTTGTTCTCAGTCAGTTCTGGGTCGTTGGCCAAAGCTGTGAGGAGCCCCCTTCTGCTCTCCCATATTTTTCCTATCTGTTAAGTAGGCGCAGAGTCTCTTCAAGGCTCTATAAAAATCCTGTTTCTTTTCTTTAAAATTAATTTTTCTTATTTTAATTTTTTTCTTCAAATCATCGTGCAAGAAGATTTTGTTGATTTTTTTTTTCTTTTAGCTTAAACCAACTCATTTAAACTACCAACATCGAAGAAACAAATTTGTAACATGTTTTGCCTCCATTTTCAGTTTCTGATCAGACTTTGCACGATAAACTAATTCCTTCTTCAATGCATCAGAGAAGACCTCGCCCAGGTTGCTGGAGACCAGCCGTTGTGATCCTGGGAGCAAGCCATAAGTGGTAAGGAGCCTGTCTGTCAGCCTCCCCACAGACCCACACTGGTCCAGTGAAACAAAATCCAGTGCACCCGCCTGCTACCAACTGGGACGCAATGATTCTGCTTGGCTGATGGTCTGTTGTTAATTTACCTTCATTCTTCAGAATATTCCTGTTATAAGTTGTCTAAACATAATTTATGCAAACCCCCATCAGGATCTCAAAATGCATGTCATCTTTCATTAATTTACATTCTTTTTCAGAGTAAAACAAATTTCTTATTTTTTTATAAAGTTAATTAGCATTTTTTTTCCTAAAATTGCATCCACTTTTCCTAAACAATGCTATTTTATGGTTTTCCAATTTCCAGTATACTGACAAATTAAACTATGCTACATTTGGTTCCACAACAGTTTGATTCACAATTAACTGAGTAACAGTCTATGATGCCCATAATACATGTTGAATTCTGTTTAAAGTTATCCAAATATGTTAACCTATTCTGACATTTCTTATTAAATCATTGAAAGACATATGGGAGTTATTGTTTGATTTCATGTCCATCTTCTTGATTATCCAGAGACAAGAACTCACAAAAAGTGGTTATTTTGAGACCGATTCATAATTGGTACAAATAAAGAATTGTTAATGAAATTGTCCATTATCTGGACTGGTGCCCTACGAGGATTTGAGTGTAATGAAAGTAAATCTTCATTCCTACTCACATTCATATTTACATTAACACTTGTACCAACATTAAATTACCTATAAAAACCCTTAAATCCACTACAAGATGGATGCATGCATGGAACATCATGGATGTGCAACCAACAAATCTGCAGCAGCCACGTGGTGCTAGGATATGAATATCGATCAACACCTCTAAGGAATGCTTCAAGTACCTTGTTGAATCTAGGCCATGAAGAATTAAGGTGGAATGGTAGCTTAGAGGTAGAGCATCCGCTCCTCAACTGGGAGGCTGGGGTTCATGTCCCGGCCGGGTCATGCCAAAGACCATGTAAAAATGGAGCTTCCTGCCATCCAGCTTGATGCTCAGCAAAAATGGAATGAAAGAGGGAAACGTGGGTGGCAGTGGTTCAGGAGGTAGCTTGGATAGTCCAATAACCAGAGGGCAGGTGGTTCAAATCCCACGCTTCCCTGCCATTGCGGTGCTGGGCAAGACACTTCACTCACCTTGCCTCCAGTGTCTATGACACTGGGTTTGAATGTGTATAAATGTTCGGTAGCAGTCACAGAGGCCATTGGCGTGGATTTGCAGACACGTTTCTGTCAGTCTGCCCCAGGGAAACTGTGGCTACAGTAGTAGCTTACCACTATCAGTGTCTGCCTGGAGTGAATGAATAACAGACTGATTGTAAACCCTTTGAGATGTCACTTGACATGTAAAGTGCCATATAAATCTAATCTATTGTTATTATTATTGTTACTATTATAATGCTGTTCTGAAGGTAGTAGGGATCCAACTCATTAACTGCAAAGGTGTACCAAATAAAATGGAAGTCTAAACTGTATTACAATAATTTGCTTTTGCCATAGTTGAAGTAGGTATGTATCCAAATATACAGCGGGGAAAATAAATATTGAACATGTCAATTTTTTTCTTATTAAACATATTTCTGACGGAGTCATTGACCTGAGATTTTCACCAGATATCAGTAACAACCCAAGTAATCCATATATACAAAGAAATCAAGACAACTGAGATCACAAAACAAGTTATAATTAATAAAGTGGAATGACACAAAATAAATATTGAACACATGAAAAAAAAGAGGTGCAAAAAGGCATGGAAAGCCAAAAAAAAAAAAAAAAGGCTGAAATCCATCAAAATTTAGCAAGCCATCCAGTCCCCCATCAGTGCAAATTAATTTCAGCTGGTTAAGTCCTGACTGATAGCCTTTATAAAGGTCTGTGAAAATCAGATTGTCTCACCACAAAGAACTATGATGGGTTGAAGCACTGTAGTATTGTTGAAGTATTCTTGCAAAACATAATGATGTTTTACAAGAATACTTGCAAAACATCAGGTGCATTTCTAAATTGCTGAATGTTCCAGTGAGCACTGTTGGAGCCATCATTCGGAAGTGGAAAGAACATCATTTAACATAAACCGGCAACGACCAGGAGCTCCTCCCAAGATTTCTGACAGAGGAGTCAAAAGAATTATCAGAAGAGTTATCCAAGAGCCAAAGACCACTCACTGAGAGCTCCAGAAAGACCTGGCATTAGTAGGTACTGCTGTTTCAAAGAAAAAAAAAGATAATGCACTCAACAAACATGGGATCTATGCCCGCTCACCTCACAAGACTCCATTGCTGAAGAAAAAGCATGTTGAAGCTCTTTTAAAGTTTGCTGCAAAAAACATTTGGGCAAGCCATTAAAATACTGGGAGGATATAGTCTGGTCAGATGAGACAAAAATTTAACTTTTTGGATGCCACAACACACAGCATGACTGGAGGAGAAATGGCACTGCACATCAGCATATGGTAAAGGCAGACTTCATCACTCTTCACTCTATGAATTCAAGGAATCTCTGTGTGTCTATCTGTGTGTCATGATCATAGGACATCATAGGGTGGCCTATGATGTCTGCATGATGTCCTGTCATGATCCTATGATCTCAGGCTACATACGACTCGTGATGCCGTCATATAGATAGATAGATTAGTTTATTTGACAGGGACAGTGCAATAAACATAGACAATTAATCAATGACAATCAATCTGATGTGTTGCACATAGAGTGTATAGCTATTAGCTAATTTGCAACTCTTGTCCCTGGATGGGCTTTAGAAAAGAGAATCAAGTAAAGAAAAAAAAATACACAATAACCACATACATCAATGCAAAAAAGATTATAAATACACAATTATAAATATTATAAATATTATAAATACACAAATATAACAACCTGACTCACATTTGCCTATTTCAGGCCTCCCTCCCTTCGTCACTCACTATAAACAAACACATTCATTCCTTCCCTTCATTCACTCTCACCTTGCAGACAATCAATTCATACATGAGTATATTCTTGTTTATTTTTCAGCCAGTTTTTAACCTTTTTAAAAGGCAATAGGACTGGCTACCTATGTCTTTATAATGTCATATAGATCAACCAGACGCTACATAAATGGAGAGCAATAGAGTGAGGAGAACTGCTGCACATCAGGAAAGATCCCGTGAAGATGACACAGCTGAGGTTCGAGCAGTACCTCCCAGGCATGACTATGTTGCACGTCAGAAAAGATGCCGTGAACATGAAACACCTGAGGTTCGAGCAGTACGTCGAAGGCATTACTGTGAACAATACACCCATCTGAGACAGGAGGAGACCCTTCACCAGCATAGGGTACGACAGACAAGGGATGCACAGACAGACAGGAAACGTGTGGCAGTGCACCATGCATGTGCTGAGTCACTTGAGGCCCGAAATGCCCACAAAGCAAGCAATGCTGCACGCCAGGCTAGGCACAGACAAGCTGAGACCAAGAAGATGCAGAATAGTCGGCTGGCCACCAACGCTGCACGCCAGGCAAGGCACAGACAAGTTGAGACTGAATAGATCACACTACTTTAAACCACACCCATTCGAAGCAATAAATCTATAAATCTCACTCAGTAAGGCAGAAGGCATTCTATAAATTCAAGAAATCTCTTGTCAGTGTGTCAGTCTGTCACCCGATTAACAATAGGACACACTACTTTAAACCACATCCATTTGAAGCAGTACCCATGAAGAATTGCAGTCTACACTACAAATGTGTAAAATGCCAAGCAAAGTGCTGATTTTCTCCGGGTGCTCCAGTTTCTGGGTTTCAACGGGCATACACGGGTCTTCCTGAACAGGGTTGAAAGCCACTTTTTGCTCAGATCTATTTTCATGATCCTGTCCATGAACTGGAATTACAACACACCTATCCCTCAATCAGTGGTCTGAACGAAGAAGAAGAAGAAGAAGAAGAAGAAGAAGAAGAAGAAGAAGAAGAAGAAGAAGAAGAAGAAGAAGAAGAAGAAGAAGAAGAAAAAGAAGAAGAAGAAGAAGAAGAAGAACCACGAGATGGAGAGCAATACAGTGAGGACAACTGCTGCACGTCAGAAAAGATGCCGTGAAGGTGAAACACCTCAGGTTCGAGCAGTACGCTGCAGGCATGACTGTGAACAACACAGCCGTCTCAGACAGGAGGAGACTGTAGCTGTCACAGTGAAAAGGTTTATGTATCTTTGGTTCTTTTTCTGAAATAATGTTTGTTTATGGGTGTGTGCGCCAGTGTTGCGGACGTTACCGGTGTCCTTTTCTCCGCCTTCAGTCCCTCCATATCGCGGCGCATATGTGCTCGTGCTGCCGAGCTCGCGGGTGAGTCGGAGAGCTCGTGAAGGGGGCTCGTGCAGGCGTCTCGCCCCGCCTATCAGCGCCATTGTGTGAGCGAGTGTTGGGAGAGAGGACGGAGTGTTTTTCTGCAGGCAGCCGGACTGTTAAATGTCCTCCATGTTTGTGAGGAAACCAGCGGAGGACCTGGACCTGATATGGTGCAAAAATGGGTGGTAGGCATGCGCTGTTCACATGCCTGATTAGAAGAGTCACATGGCTGCTGGAGGCTGTCCACAATCAGATGCGGAGAGAGGACTTTGTTTGGGAAATTTGAGACATGACTAACAACTCCTAAATTCTAGGCAGAAGGCGCACACGGTATGTGATTATTTTTGTTTATGAACATTTGTTAAGTGTTATAATTCATTTGTATTCATGTTTCTTATGTCTGTATTTTTAGTTTTTCACGGTGTTTAAGGGCGAAGATTTGCTGTGGCAAAATAAACAAAAAACTTGTCAACATCAGTTGGAGCGTGGTTTTCTGACCTAGAAGAAGACTTTGGGAGTGGTTACAGAGACCATTCAGCAACGGGCATGCAGAAATATTTGCTTATACTTAGTTTCTACAGGCATGGACAGGTATGCACGGGTATGTACTAGTTTAATTGAAGGAAAGATGAATGGACAACTGCACAAAGACATCCTTGATAAGAACCTGCTGCCAACTGCCAAGATGCTGAAGATGAAACGAGGGTGGACATTTCAGTAAGACAATGGTCGCAAACACACAGCCAAGGAAACTTTGAACTTGCTCCAGAGAAGGAAAATAAATCTGCTAGAATGGCCCAGTCAGTCACCTGACCTGAATCCAATCGAAAATCTATGTAACAAACTGAAGATCAGAGTTCATAGAAGACACCCACAGAACCTTCAAGATTTGAATACAGTTTGTGTGTAAGAACGGGCTAAAATCACTTTTGAGCAATGCCTGCCCCTAGTTTCTCCATACAGGAGGTGTCTGGAAGCTATTACCAACAAATGCCTTTCGATTAAATATTAAATAAATTTCACCAAGCATGTTCAATAGTTATTCCCTGTGTCATTCTACTTTATTAAATCTAACTTGTTTTGTGAACACAGTTGCCTTGATTTCTTTGTATGTATGGATTACTTGGGTTGTTACTGATATCTGGTGAAAATTTCAGGTCAATGGCTCCATCAGAAATATGTTTAATGAAAAAAATGTTGACGTGTTCAATATTTAATTTCCCCCCTGTAAATTGTGAATATCTTCTCTTTCTTTCTCACGCATCTACAGTGAGCTCTTATCTTTTGCATTTCTCCATCTCCCTGCCTTTTCTGTCCCCCCATACATCCGTTCTGCCTGCCGCTGTTCTCTAAGATCTCTGTAACTCAGTCTCCATCTCTGGCACTGCATGTGCAGTGGCAGCACAGACAGGGCTGTATGCCTTAGAGCAGACACCATGCATTATTCATGTGATTTGGGCTCCCTGTTGACCCGAGTCCAAACAGTTGGCAGTCTATAACACTTGCACAGAAAGGCCCCAGGAAGGAGATGTTAAACTACGAGGAAAATAGACTGATGTAAGATTCATCAGTCCAATCCCATGGTACTGTAAACATCGCAGTGCTCAAGCATCATCTCTATCTGCCATCTTGGCATATAAGAGGATAGTTTAAAGTGCTTGGAATAAAATCCCTTTGTAGCAAGTGAATGCACATTGAGGACAATTATTACAATGTGGAGAGTTTTTTTAAGCTATGTGACAATATCTCAAGGAAGTTTCAAAGCTTCAGAGTTGTCAGATGTCAGATGTCAGGTCCTATGATGAAGATCACAGGACGTAAAACAGCAAAACTGAGACAGTTTAAACCAATCAACTATGAGAAGGACTGATACCAAGATAGACCATGTTGGTGGAAAAAAAAAAAAAAAAGGCTTGATGTATAGCGTATCATTCCCAGAGGTGTGTAGCTAAAAACTGTACTCTAGTAAAGGTAGCATTGCTTTATGATATTTACAAAAAGTATAATAACAGTCTTCTTCTTTTGGATGCTCCCTTTAAGGGGTCCCCTCCATCTCACCCTACCCCTTCATCTTCCTCTGTTCAGGTTCAGGTTCAGGTTACTTTATTTGTACCCGTAGGTAGATTTGTTTTGCAGTCAGGTGACATCCATATTTACAAACCACAATTACATTCAACATGAACACAAACACAGGCACACATGAAGCTGACTATAAACATGATAAAAGTACTCAAGGCTCCACCAATCAGGGTTTGTAACACAAACCTTCTCCATGTCCTCCTTCACTACATCCATGAATCTTCTCTGTGGTCTTCTTCTTTTCCTCCTGCCTGGCAGCTCCATCTTCAACATCCTTTGTCCAATATATCCACTTTCCCTCCTTTGCACATGTCCAAACCATCTCAGCCATGCCTGTCTTACTATGTGTCCAAAAGTTCTCAACCTGTGCTTTCCCTCTGATATACTCATTTCTAATCCAGCTGCTACTAGTCACTGTCAGTGACAATTTTAGCATCTTCAACTCTCCCACCACCAGCTCTTCCTCCTGTTTTTTTGTCAGTGCCACTATCTCCAAACCATACATCATAGCAGGTCTCACTACAATCTTGTAAATCTTCTCTTTCACTCTAGCTGCAATCCTTCTGTCACAAATCACCCCTGACACTCAACTCCACCCACTCCACCCTTCCTGCACTCTCTTCTTAACCTCTATTGTACATTTTCCATTGATTTTTATGATTGACCCAGGTATTTAAACTCATCTACCTGTGATGATTCGCTCGGCCTGCCTGATTCTCCACAGCTGCGTGCACACCTGCTCTCTCTCATCAACTGAGCTATTTAAGCCGTGCTGCCCGCAGGTCAGGACGGAGTCTTCTTTCTCCCTGGTCTGATGAGACTGGCACACCACTTCGTCTACCTTCAGAGTTTCCTTCTCGTCTTCGTAGTCCTCCAGAGGTTCCTCCTCTTCATCGTCGTTCTCCAGAGAAACCTGTTATCCCTCGCTGTTCGTCTGGGAGTGCTGACTCCCCCACGACAAGTAAGCCATCTTCTTCTACATCACAATTCTATGCTCTGCTCCCCTGTGCACAGGCGGGAATCCATGGTGGCGGACTTCTCCCTCCTGGTGGCGGACCGAGCCCACACTACACCTCTGCAATTCCTCCATCTTTTCCATTCACAAGCGAGCCTGCAGACGCTGTCTTCCTGGCCGGAGCCTTCGGGGCCACGCCTGAGCTGCTCACCATCTCATCAACAGTAAGACCTAAATATAACTGTACATTCCACCCTGAGTGTTGTCACTAATTCTCCCTGTCTCTGCTCATCCATAGGGTTGCCAGGCTGTAAGGTGCTCTGCTTGCCCCAGCTGCTACATTTACACATACACGCATACACGCACACACTCATTACACAATAAAGATAATTGAGTTTACTTTGAGTCTGTGTCTGCTTACTGGTGTCACGCCGCGCCGCTCATCAGCGGCGCCACCTGCACGCACACCTGCACATCATCAGCGGCGAGGGATTTAAGCCGCCTCACCCTGGGCTTCGGCCTGAAGCCGTCAGACTTCCCTACGCATCGCTGTGAGTTTCCCTTTCTTTCTCAGCTGAACATTCCGGTAAGAAGATCTTACCTTTTTCTCCTCCAAGTCTGCTCCCCTGTGCACAGGTGGATTTCCCGGCGGCGGACTACTCCTCTCCATCGCCTGTTCCTCGCTGCTGCACCGGGCCTTCCAGGTGGCTGTCTTCCGGACCTCGTCCCTTGTTGTGCCAGTCATCCGTCCTGTCCAAGTAAGCTCCTCTCTCGCTTATTTAGCTCCTGTGTTGGTGTGTGCCCGTCACCCTTCTCCCTGTGCTTTTCCCATAGGGTTGTCCGGCTGTACGGTCTCCTGCCTCTGTGCCCGAAGCAGACGCCACCACCAACACATTCACATCCCGCAGACACACATTCATACACTCCTGTTGTTAATAAAGCTATTTGAGCTACTCTGAGCCTGTGTGTGTGCGTCTCCTGAGCCGTGCGTTATGTCAGTACGGCTTCAGCAGAGCGGCTCGGCAGACGGCGGGCTCGTACGGGCTTACCACTCTCGAGGCTTGAGTGGACCAAGTAGCTTTTCAGCAACAGGTGATTTTTAATCAGTTGATTATTATAAATAACCGATTGGACCGCTTGGACCCCCAACAGCCGTTCCCCCCGGCTCGTCAGGGTGGCGCAGCTCCTGCTGCTCCAGCAGCCGTCCAGCAGGCTCCGGATGCACCGGCTCGGCTCACGCCCATTCCAACCCCCACCCACTTTAGCGGTAAGCTCGGCGGAGCGCGGGGGTTCATAATGCAGTGTGAGTCCGTTTTCCACCGTGTGCCCGGAGACTTTCCCTCAGATCATAGCCGAATTGGTTATATCGGGAATCTCCTAGAGGGGCGAGCATTAACTTGGACCTACGCCATTATGGCGAGGCCCAGTTATGCCACCCTCACGTATGACCAATTCGTGAGACGCTTCCTGGAGGTCTTTGACCACTCTCTTACAGAGACGGTCCAGGTCGATCGGCTTCTCAGCCTCCAGCAGGGAGGCCGGTTGGCAGTGGACTATGCGGTCGACTTCCGGGTAGCGGCGGAGGAATTGGGCAGGGAGGAACGCTCCCTCTGTGGCCTTTTCCTCCGCAGTCTCAACGATGATCTGAGGGATGAACTGGCTGGGCGGGATATCCCGGAGACTCTAGCGGAGCTAACATCCCTAGCGATCAGTTTGGACAACAGGCTGCGCGAGCGCTCCTCGGGGCGGAAGTCGTCTTCTTCTCGCCCCCGTGGAGTCTCGCCGCGCCTGTTCCAAGCTCGCCCCCTGGCGACGCCGCCACCATCGTGCCCCGAGGAGTCGGAGCCGATGGTGACGGGTTGGACAAAGCTTTCCCCGGCGGAGAGACAACGCCACCGTGAGTTGGATCTCTGCATATATTGCGGAGATGACCAATACACGGTGAAGCTTTGCCCACGGAAAGCCAGTCGGCGGGGTCCGCGAGTCACTGTAGGTGGCCTCGCGGATGTCAATCGGTTAAGTCCCCTCACACAATTGAAACTGCCCATCCGTTTTTGTCACAACTCCACTGGGCATCTCACCCACGCACTGGTGGATTTGGGTGCGGAGGGCAGTTTTATTTCACAAAGCCTGGCAACCCAATTGGGCATCCGCTGTCAGGCACTAAGGAACCCTATCTCCCTGGTCAACCTCTCTCGTGCCTCCCTGGAGAGAGTAACACACCAGACCATCCCCGTCCCGGTTATTATCTCTGGAAACCACCGGGAGGAGATAACCTTTTACGTCCTGCCCAACTCTGTGTCGCCCGTCATCCTGGGGTATCCCTGGCTACGCCTCCACAACCCCGTTTTGGATTGGAAGTCCGCCGGGGTGTCAGCATGGAGCACGTTCTGCATGAGCACCTGTCTACAGTCCGCTGCCTGCTCTCCGTCCGCTTCTCCTTCACCTACGGACGCTGCGCCCCCAGACCTGTCCCTGGTGCCATTGGAATTTCACGACCTGGGTATGGTATTCAGCAAGTCCAAGGCGATGTCTCTCCCTCCTCATAGGCCCTATGACTGTGCAATCAACCTCCGCCAGGGGGCACCCTTACCCTCTGGGCGACTCTACAGTCTGTCGGCGCTGGAGAAGGAGACCATGAACTCTTACCTCAAGGAGTCGCTGAGTGCTGGGATAATCCGCCCATCGTCATCACCTGTGGGGGCAGGATTCTTCTTCGTCGGTAAGAAGGACGGATCCCTCCGTCCTTGCATTGACTATCGTGCCCTTAATGACATTACGGAGAAGGATCGCTACACCCTGCCCCTCATGGACACCGCTTTCCACTCCCTCCAGGGGGCGACTTGGTTCACCAAGCTGGATCTACGCAGCGCATACCACCTCGTCCGGATCCGGGAGGGAGATGAGTGGAAGACAGCCTTCCATACCCCGAACGGCCACTTCGAATACCTGGTGATGCCGTTCGGGTTGACCAACGCTCCAGCCGTCTTTCAGCGCCTCATCAATGACGTCCTCCGGGATTTCATTGGCCTTTTTGTGTTCGTCTACCTGGATGACATTCTTATCTTCTCCAAGTCCAGGGACGAGCACCAGGTCCACGTGAGGCGAGTCCTCCAAAGACTGCTGGAAAACCGGTTGTACGTGAAGGCCGAGAAATGCGAGTTTTACGCGAAGACAACATCCTTCCTCGGGTTCATCATCTCCCACGACCAGGTGCTTCCGGACCCAGAGAAGGTGAAGGCGGTGGTGGAATGGCCCACACCTGCATCGAGAAAGCAGGTGCAGCAGTTCGTTGGGTTTGCGAACTTCTACCGCCGCTTCGTCCCAAATTTTGGCACCATCGTCGGCCCGCTGACCCGCCTCACGTCCCCTAAGGTCCCGTTCTGGTGGACCGAAGAGGCCGCGGCTGCCTTTCAGGCGCTGAAGGCGGAGTTCTCCTCCTCCCAGGTCCTTAGCCAAGTCAACCCTGCGCTGCAGTGCATCGTGGAAGTGGACGTTTCGGACACAGGAGTGGGGGCGGTGCTATCCCAGCGGTCGCCAGATGACGGAGTCAAACGGCCCTGCGCCTTCTTCTCCCTGCGCTTGTCCCCGGCGGAGCAGAATTGCGACCTGGGGGACAGAGAGCTCCTCGCCATCAAGCTCGCGCTACAGGAGTGGCGTCACTGGCTAGAGGGGGTGGACCTACCGTTCGTGGTCCTGACGGACCACAAGAACTTGGAGTACCTTAGATCTGCCAAGCGCCTGAACGCCCGCCAGGCGCGCTGGTCCTTGTTCTTTGCCAGGTTCCAATTTAACATCACCTTCAGGCCTGGCTCCAAGAACGGCCTGCCCGACGCCCTCTCTAGGCAATTTGCCCCTGAGGAGTCGGAGGACACGGTCCACACCATCCTACCCAGGTCGTGCGTCGTGGGAGCCGTCACCTGGGACATTGAGAGCAAGATCCGGAAGGCGCAAGAAGTGGAACCTGACCCTGGTGGCGGACCGGAGGGGAGGCTGTTCGTGCCATCCACGGTTCGGGGGGAGGTCATCCACTGGTTGCACACATCCAAGCTCACCTGTCACCCTGGCTCCTCCCGGATGATTGACCTCCTCCAGCGGTCCTTCTGGTGGCCGGGCCTGCGGAGGGACGCTGCCCGCTACGCCCGGGCCTGTCCAGTGTGTGCCACCAACAAATCGGGTAATGCCCCTCCAGCGGGTTTGCTCCAGCCTCTGCCCATCCCTGGCAGGCCCTGGTCGCATATCGCCCTGGATTTCGTCACCGGACTCCCAGTCTCTAACACCTACGACACTGTCCTGACCATCGTGGACCGCTTCTCCAAGGCGGCACACTTCGTCCCCCTACGAGGTCTCCCAACTGCCCTGGAGACGGCGGACCTCCTAATCCAGCACATGGTCAGGCTGCATGGGATTCCGGTGGACGTGGTCTCGGACCGGGGGCCCCAATTTGCTTCAGAAGTTTGGAAGTCGTTTTGCAATGCCCTAGGAGCCAAGGTGAGCCTCTCCTCCGGCCATCACCCCCAAACCAACGGGCAGTGTGAGCGGACCAACCAGGAGCTGGAGGCTGCGCTCCGCTGCGGGACGGCGTCCAAACCAACGTCCTGGAGTAACCACCTCGCCTGGGTTGAATATGCCCACAACACCGCTCGCTCTTCTGCTACAGGGATGTCTCCCTTTAAGGCGTCCCTGGGTTATGATCCCCCGCTGTTCCCGGCGCAGGAGAGTGAGCTAACTGTCCCCTCAGTACGGGCGCATCTCAGGCAGTTCTGCTCCATCTGGGCGTCAGCGCGCAATGTGCTTTTACGCACGGCGGAGCGCAACAGAGCCATGGTGGACCGGCACAGAAGACCTGCCCCGGCGTACAGAGTTGGTCAGCAAGTCTACGTGTCGACCCAGGACGTGATTTTAAAGGGCGAGAGGAGGAAGCTGGCACAGCACTTTATGGGCCCATACCCCATCACCAGGATCATCAACCCGGTGGCTGTGCGTGTAGCTATTCCCCCCTCCCTCCGCATCCACCCCACCTTCCACGTGTCCAAGGTGAAGCTGGCAGTCTCCGACCCCCTTTGCCCTCCTCCTGCTGCGCAATCCACGCCCCGGATGATTGATGGCCATCCGGCCTGGCCCGTCTCCTCCATCCTGGACTCCCGGCGCCGGGGTCGTGGGTTGCAGTACTTGGTGGACTGGGAGGGCTATGGGCCTGAACATCGGCAGTGGGTACCCTCGTCGTTTGTGTTAGACCCATCGCTCATCGCTGATTTCCACCGAGCGCATCCAGAGAAGCCATCGCCAGGAGGCGCTGCTAGAGGGGGGAGTACTGTCATGCCGCGCCACTCATCAGCGGCGCCACCTGCATGCGCACCTGCACATCATCAGCGGCGAGGGATTTAAGCCGCCTCGCCCTGGGCTTCGGCCTGAAGCCGTCAGACTTCCCTACGCATCGCTGTGAGTTTCCCTTTCTTTCTCTGCTGAACATTCCGGTAAGAAGATCTTACCTTTTTCTCCTCCAAGTCTGCTCCCCTGTGCACAGGTGGATTTCCCGGCGGCGGACTACTCCTCTCCATCGCCTGTTCCTCGCTGCTGCACCGGGCCTTCCAGGTGGCTGTCTTCCGGACCTCGTCCCTTGTTGTGCCAGTCATCCGTCCTGTCCAAGTAAGCTCCTCTCTCGCTTATTTATCTCCTGTGTTGGTGTGTGCCCGTCACCCTTCTCCCTGTGCTTTTCCCATAGGGTTGTCCGGCTGTACGGTCTCCTGCCTCTGTGCCCGAAGCAGACGCCGCCACCAACACATTCACATCTCGCAGACACACATTCATACACTCCTGTTGTTAATAAAGCTATCTGAGCTACTCTGAGCCTGTGTGTGTGTCTCCTGAGCCGTGCGTTATGTCAACTGGGTCCCGAAACATGTCACTACCTTCATTTCCTCCACTCCTTGCATCTTCACCGTTACACCTGCCTCCCTCTCATTTACACATATATATTCTGTCTTGTTTCTACTGACTTTCTTTCATCTTCTCTCCAGAACATACCTCCACCTCTCCAGGTTCTCATGACTCAGTAGAGATCACAATGTCTGCAAACACCGTTCCCGTTCCAAAATCCAGCTGTCCTAAAACGGTAAATGACTTTAGACCAGTTGCTTTGACTTCAATTTTAATGAAAATTTTTGAAAAACTGGTCAGATGTGAGGTCCTAAAGCAGACTGAACATGCATTGGATCCTCTGCAGTTTGCCTATAGGCCTCACAGAGGAGTGGAGGATGCCACTGTCACTCTGTTTAACATGCTTTTTAAACATCTGGATTTTAATGGGACACACGCCAGGCTTTTATTTGTGGACTTTTCTTCTGCCTTTAATACAATCCAACCTCATATTTTAGTTGAAAGGCTCCTGCAACAATTTGATTTAAGCAATAATCTGGTGGGTTGGATTCTGGATTTCTTAACCAACAGGACGCAGAGAGTAAGGGTCAATGGTACATTGTCTGACCTAAAGTGCTCTTCTACTGGCTCTCCTCAGGGGTGTGTGTTGTCACCACTACTCTTCATCCTGTACACAAACATGTGTCGGAGCAGACATGACAACAGACACATTATAAAGTATGCTGATGACTCAGTCATTGTCAGTCTCCTCCAGGATGGTGAGAATGGCCATGGCCCAGTAGTTGATGACTTTGTTCACTGGTGTGAGGATTCCTACCTGCAGCTGAATACAACAAAAACGAAAGATATGATTATTGACTTTAGGAGGAAAACTCCCAGGCACAAAGTCACCATACTAAAAGGCCAGACCACCGAATGTGTACAATCGTACAAATATCTTGGGACGATTATTGATAGTGGATTGAACTTTGAGGTGAACTGTGAAAGGGTGTGCAAAAAGGGTCAGCAAAATTTGCATTGTTTGAGGAAACTTGCACGCTTCCAAATTGACCGAACCATAATGACTATGTTCTATCGGGCTTTTATTGAATCTGTTTTATCCTTTTCTTTAATGTCATGGTTTGGTCAGATAAAACTGAAACAGAGGAAATCCTTGGATCAGGTAGTCAGATGGTCCAGTCGTTTGCTTGGTGAGTCACAGCTGAGCCTGACATCCCTGTACACCAGACAAGTACAGAGGATGGCCGACTCGATTTTAAATGATGACTCCCACCCTTTGCACTGCAACTTTCAGCTTCTTCCCTCCAGACGGAGGTTTGCTGTCCCAAAAAGTAGAACCCAGCGCTACAAAAACAGCTTTGTCCCTGCTGCTGTCAAAGAGTTGAACAAGCTATAAAAATTATATTGTACATATTTTATATTTACCTATTTTGTAAGATGTGTGCCTGTGTTTGTGTCTATGTTGAATGTAATTGTGGCTTGTAAATATGGATGTCACCAACTGCAAAACAAATCTACCTACGGGTACAAATAAAGTAACCTGAACCTGAACCTGAACACCATGGTCCATGGAGATTCCTGCCTGATCTGATCTGTCAGCCTGCCCATTACCATGGCAAAACAATAAGGGGCTCCGAGCTGATCCCTGATGTAATCCACCCCCACCTTGAATCCATCTCTCACTCCTGTAACACAACTCACCATCGTCTCACTGTCCTCATACATGTCCTCATATACTTCTCTACAGCTCCTGACTTCCTCATAAAGTACCACACGTCCTCTTTTGGCACCCTATCATATGCTTTCTCTAGATCCACAAAGACACAGTGCAACTCCTGACCTTCTCTATACTTCTCCATCAACACTCTTAGAGCAAACATTGCATCTGTAGTACTCTTTCTTGGCATGAAACTGTACTGCTGCTCACTGATTGTCACCTCTCCTCTTAACCTGGCTTCAACAACTCTTTCCCATATCTTCATAGTGTGGCTGATCAATTTTATGCCCCTGTAGTTATGCCAGCTCTGAGCATCACCTTTGTTCTTGAAAATTGGTACCACTTTCCAAGATTGTGGTAAGATTGTGGGCAGCTCGGTGGTACAGTGGTTGGCATTGTGGCAGCACAGTAAGAAGGTCAGAGGATTGATTCCAGCCCTGACCATCGCTAACTTTTCTGTGTGGAGTTTGCATGTTCTCTCCATGTCTGCGTGGGTGTACTCTGGTTTCCTCCCACACGTCGAAAACATGGAAGTTACGTTAATTGGAGTCTCTAAAGTGGCACTAGGTGTCAATGTGTGTGTGAAGGGATTGGCACCTTACTGTGGCTGCCTCATTAATCCAGATTGATGCCCTGAATTTTCCTCTGGAGATTAATAAAGTATATAAAATACAAAAAAGAAAAGAAAAACAATCTGGTTAAAAAGTCCACGGTCATCTCTTCTAAATATCGCCATACTTTCTTCATTTCTCTGACTATCTCACTTTTATTTGCCAACCTCTTCCTTTCAATAATTTTGTATCCCTCCTAATTCCACCAACAATTCTGTCTTCTTTCCTCTCTCCAGTAGATACACCACATTCCTTTATAGTGGTTTACCTCAACACTTTTGCTGTACTTTCCCAGTCATATGATAAATCTTCCCTACCACCCAGAACCTGTCTCAACTTCTTCCTGAACTCTGTGCAGCCTTCTTCCTTCTGTAACTTTCCCCATTTAACCTTGGCTCTGCCTTCACTCTCTTCCTTCGGAGTGGCGGCCTAGTTGATAGAGCATCTACCCCACAACCAGGAGGCTGGAGGTTCAAGTCCTGGCCGAGTCATACCAAAGACCATATAAAAATGGCACTTCCAACCTTGGTGCTCAACGTAATAGAATGGGGGAAGAGGAAGTTGTCTGCGGTGGCGCCTTGCATGGCAACGACTCCTCTGATTCTGCTGTATGTGTGATTAACATTGTAGATAGGAGAAATGTGATTTTGTTCTACTGTACATGATAGACTGAATGACAATATAGATGTCTTCTTCTTCTTACTTTCCAAAGTCATCCTACAGACTATTATCTGATAATGCCAAGCTACATTCTCCCCTGCTACCTCCTTGCAGTATCTTGTCTCTCTCCGATTTCTCCTTCTGCATAAGACATAGTCCACCTGTGTGCACCTTCCTCCACTCTTTTAAAAAAAAGGCAAAACTAAGAGTGGTCACCAAAAAATTGCTTTTGTGATATTGATTCAAATAAATCAAGGGTTTTATATACTCGTTCTAAAGGGCTATGAAACCGGTTACGAGATGCTCAAAAGTAAACTGGAGCCGAGTCCACCCTGTGGAAAGAAAAATCAGTTGTCTACAAGAATTTGATTGCCGCTATTCGATAAAATGCTATTCACGAATTAATATTGTGTTTATGGTTTGGATCGCATTAGAGTTGTAAAAAGGTTAAGTTGAATGTTTATTTGAAAGGGACGTTAGTACAAATGTAAGAATGCCGGATTTACCAATCTAGTTGTGTGGAAAGAATAAACTGCATCAAACCATATGCGGTGTAAAATATCTCTGTACAACTCAACATTTTTTTCTGTTATCATTCAAATACTTGTTTCATTTTTTTACAAAACAAATGAAAGTTTTCAAATTAATCATGGTAAAGCAGCGATGTAACAAGTAGGAGAGTTAAATAAACACATGAAATTTGTAAATTTCAATTTGTGGAAAACAGTTTTTAAAACAGCTCCAGTCAACAGAAAGCATATTGGTGTATGACACAACACGCGCGCTGTTATGGTAAATGCATCATACATGACCGCAGTGTATTTTTTACAACAACAACAACAGCAACAAAAAACAGGATGGTACAAATACCTCAAATACTCTTTAGTAACTGTACAAATCAAATAACGATGTTGCCCACTTACATACTTTTATCAGGTATTTTATAAATGTTGTTTAGTGCGGCTCTACCAAATTGTTAGATACTTCGCTTAAAATCATAGAAACAGCGTTGGGGTAGAAGATGTTTAATAAAAAAAAAAACATTTCAATGTGAAAACAAATCTGTTTTGTCCTCCAAATCCACCACCTCATCGCCTGTGTCCATAGCTAATACCATGACCAGCATCTCCCCAGGATCAAAGGACTCAGTACTCCCCCACTCATCATAGATTTGCCTCAGGAGTATTTGCATTGAGTTCTGGAGAAGAGGAAAGATGATCAAAATCTGTTCTTCTCAAAATAAATAAATTACTAATAAAAACTCTGTGAACAGCATACATTTTATAGCGGTATTGTTAACAGGTGTACCTGATTCGTACCGCTTTGTCTTTGTTGAAGTTTCAGTATTCCACTGGGAAAAGCGTGTTTATAAAAACAGTTTGCGTCATAACGACATCTCCCTCAGGCTTCATCAAAGTATCGGCACGGTTTTTTCCTAAAAGAGAACAGAACATCAGACTACATCACGGCAGAGACTGTTTTGTGTGTGTGTGTGTGTGTGTGCGTGCGTGCATGCGTACCTCATCTCACTCTTGTATTTCTCAATGAAAGCTTGTTTCTCCTCTTTGTCTTGTACCCAACACCTGCTTGGTATACAAAAATAGGCGTTAGCTCAACACTCAGGACAACTCCTGCGACGAATGTACAATCAAGCGTCGTCTTTCTCATGTGCATTTTTCATCATTTTAGGCATTTTCATTGAGCCGACATGAAGAAATACTCACTTGATGATTTTCTTGTCAAACTGGGTGGTATTTCTCCATTTGCAACTACATACCAGACAGTAACAGTTGTTACAGTTTGGTAATATGGCAAAACACCGTTCGTTTGGAGTCCTCTTTAGCAGGACCACCTCTAGACACACGCCACACATGATGTTCTTGGTGCTGGATGGGATCTCTATGTCACGAGCTACAGGCTATGATGAGTTTTCTATCAAAGCAGAATGGAGTTAGACTGATCGCTGATCAACATAAAATACCGAATGTAATTTTGCATGATGCATTTAGAAAGTAAACGATCGCACAATATTTTATCAACAGTTATTTATAACATAAAGGTCACTTATCAAATCAAATCAAATCAAATCAACCTTTATTGTCATGTTGCTGTACATACAACTGTAGTGCAGGCAAGATGAAATTACATTTCTCTAGGCATCCATATAAGTAAAAAGAACATAATTTAAGACACACTCACACCCCCCCACCCCAACACAGCCATTCACACATCCCTGAGACATACTTGAAAATAACTAGAACTATAATCAGAATAAGCTTTATTGCCAAGCATGTAAAAAAACACGAGGAATTTGACTTGACATTGGCGCGCATGTAAGCGCAACACAACGACACGGCAGCCGTAAACAAGGCGCCTCATCAAAAACATTGAGGGATAAGAGGGGGAGGGGGGGCAGGGATTGACACATTAGGCGAGAGAAAAAAAACTTCGTTATCAGAATACAGCTTATAGTTGTGTAAGCAGATTATGATTACAATGAAAAAAACCTCTCAATGGCACAGAGCAGACAATCAACCTCACATAACAGAGACAGAAGAGAGAACAGTGGATGTGTGTGTTCATCAGTGTAAGTGAATCAGTCGTGTATGTTGAATGCAATGAGTGTCAGTTATCAGTTACTGGTGGACAGCAAAAATCCTCTCTCAGCTGATGTTATGTCTAGTGTCTGAAACTTAGAGGAGCGTGTCCTTGTGAGATCAACTCTCAGTGCATGGCAGGTGGAAATTCTCTGAGCCAGTCACATGCGCTGTCCTTGAGAGTTCAGATTACTGTACGCCAGATTGTTTATGAAGGAGAGAAATCAGCCAAAACATTTCCACTGCTTATCTTCAACCAGGAGGACTGAGTGCTGAGGGCGCCGAAAACAAGGTCGAATGAGCACAGTTACTCAGAGAAAAACTTTTCATCTCTTATGCGTTCAGTGCTCCATAGCCGCTATCAGAGTCCTCCCCAGCTGGTCAAATTGATGAAAGAGCTTCGCGGAGTCAGCATTTTGATAAGCTTTGTCCATCTTCTTCAATTTTCGATACACCAGGACTATCCCAAAGCCGATCAGTAGAAAAAGCCCAGCTTAACAAATCAATAATTTCCGTTAGGATCCAGAATCAGCAGTAGAAGAATCAGCCAGAAGAACGATGCAGACACAGACAATAGCAAGCTGGGATCCAGTCAGTTAGGGAAGGAGAGGGAGGGAGCAGGAGGAGTGAAGAGAAGCGTCTGTTCTCTCTGAGAGCCGGAAACAGCAATGTAATATAATATACATATAATATACATAATGTCCATAAGGTGCAATAGTATGTATGAAAGATTCCGGATCAACTGTTCAGCACCCTAACAGCTTGTGGAAGGAAGCTGTTAATCAGTCTGGTGGTTCTGCCTCTGATACTCCGGAATCGTTTGCCTTCTGGCAGCAGTTCAAAGTGTTTATGCAGAGGGTGAGAGTGATCCTTCACAATGTTCAGTGCCTTGCTCCTACAACGGTTCTGAAAACGTTCTTGGACAGAGGGGAGGGACATTCCAATTACCCTCTCAGCTCCCTTAACTATCCTCTGCAAGGCTTTTTTGTCTGACATACTGCAGCTGGAGTATCATGTTGCAATGCAGTGCGTCAGAACACTCTCCACCACACACACCTCTGTAGAAGGTCCTGAGGATGCAGATGGGGAGAGAGGCCTGTTTGAGTTTCCTCAAGAAGTACAGTCTCTGCTGGGCCCACTCTCTGATCCCCAAGGAATTCGTGCTCCAGGTCAGGTCCTGCAAGATCCGCACTCCGAGGAACTTGATGTTCTCCACTCTCTCCACCAAATGGCTGCCGATGCTGAGAGGGACGTGTTCAGGCTGTGACCGCCGGAAGTTGATAATCATCTCCTTCATTTTGTCCACGTTGAGCACCAGATTGTTCTCCCTGCACCAGCCCTCCAGGTCTCTAACTTCTTCCCTGTACAATGATTCCTCATCCCTCTGAATAAGTCCTACCACTGTGGTGTCGTCTGCAAACTTAATAATCTGGTTCCCCTCGTGTCTGGATACACAGTCATGTGTTAAGATAAGATAAGATAAGCCTTTATTAGTCCCACAACGGGGAAATTCCAGGATTGCAACAGCACAGGGATAGCAACACTCAGAGCAACAATCAGAAGGCAAGAAAAAAAAAAACAAGCAAGCAAGAGCAGCTAATATACATATGTACATATTACTATAAAATATATATATACACACACACACACACAGAGACACACAGTGCAGAGCATTGTAGCTGGATGGAATAAATATATGAATATATGAACACACAGTGCAGAGCATTGTAGCTAGATGGAATAAATATGTAAATATATAAACACCCACAGTACGGAGCATTGCAGCTAGGTGGAATAAATATGCAAGTATATAAACACACACAGTGCGGAGCAATGTAGCTAGATGGAATAATATGTAGATATATAAAAACACAGTGCGGAGCATTGTAGCTAGATGGAATAAATATATAGATATATAAATATAAACACACCCAGTGCTGAGCATTGTAGCTAGATGGAATAAATATATAGATATATAAATATAAACACACCCAGTGCAGAGCACTGTAGCTAGATGGAATAAATATGTAAATATATAAACACACACAGTGCAGAGCATTGTTGCTAGGTGGGATGAAACAGCATAACCGTCTATTTAGTTATCCTACATGGTATGATTATGTGCCCATACATATTCTCACCCTCCATAGCGACCGGTATGTTCCTAGTTGTATGCCGGAGAGGACCATTGTGTAAGTCTATTGCATCTTTTGCATTCAAAAAAAAACAACAAAAAAACTATTAGTTTGTTACGTCTTTTTGCTATCTCTGCGAGCAGCCCTGCTTAGGTTGTACAGTCTGACAGCCGTTGGTAGGAAGGACCTACGAAACCTCTCGGTTGTGCACCTGGGATGATGTAGTCTGCTGCTAAATGAGCTCCTCAGTGCATCCAGTATGTCCTGCATAGGGTGGAACTCGGACTCCAGCAGAGATGACAGTTTAGCCACCGTCCTTCTCTCTCCTATCTCCTCCATCGGATCAAGGCGTTGCCCCAGGACACAGCTAGCTTTCTTAATCAGTTTGTTCAGTCTCTTCCTATCGGCTGCAGTAATGCCACTGCCCCAGCAGACCACTCCAAAAGTGATGGCTGATGCCACCACCGTGTCATAGAATGACTTCAGCAGCGCCCCTTGTACACCAAAAGACCTGAGTCTCCTCAGCAGGAACAGACTGCGCTGTCCCTTCTTGTAGAGTGCGTCAGTATTGTGTGACCAGTCTAGTTTATTGTTCAGATGAATACCCAGGTACTTGTAGGATGTCACCATCTCGATGTCTGTTCCCTGTATATTTACTGGTGCTGTGAGGGGCTGCCCATGCCTGCGGCAGTCCACCACCAGCTCCTTAGTTTTCCTCGCGTTGATCTGGAGGCAGTTCCGATGGCACCAGTCCACAAAGTCCTGGATAAGTCCTGGATAAGCCCTCTGTACTCAGCTTCATCTCCGCTGGAGATGAGACCAACGATCGCAGAGTCATCAGAGAACTTCTGTAGATGGCAATGTGTTGTGTTGTGTGAGAAGTCCGCAGTATAAAGAGTGAACAGGAAGGGAGCCAGCACCGTTCCCTGGGGGGCCCCCGTGCTACTGATGATCGTGTCGGAAACACAGTCCCGGGTTCTCACAAACTGAGGCCGGTTCGTGAGGTAGTCCAGGATCCATGATGACAGGTGCTGGTCCACCCCTGCGCGCAGCAGCTTGTCCTTCAGGATCATCGGTTGGATGGTGTTGAAAGCACTGGAGAAGTCAAAGAACATGATCCTCACCATATTCCCGGGCTTCTCCAGGTGGGACAGAGAACGGTGAAGGAGGAAGATCACCGCATCCTCCACCCCAATGCCATGCTGGTAGGCGAACTGGAGTGGATCCATCGCTGGTTCCACCAGGGGGCGGAGATGAGCAAGGATCAGTCTCTCCAGGGTCTTCATCAAGTGGGACGTCAAGGCCACCGGTTAGAAGTGTAAACAACAGTGGACTGAGTACGCAGCCTTGAGGGGATCCGGTGCTCAGCGTGATAGAGTTGGAGATGTTGTTTCCAACACAGACAGACTGAGGTCTCTCGGTCAGGAAGTCCAGGATCCAGAAACATGTGGCGGTGTTCAGACCGAGAAGGAGTAATTTCTCCATCGGTCTCTGGGGAATAATGGTGTTGAATGCTGAACTGAAATCAATGTACAGGAGTCTGGTGTAGGTGTCTTCTGACCCAGGTAGGTGATGACAGAGTGCAGGGTGGTGACTATAGCATCCTCCGTGGAGCGATTTGAACGATATGCAAAGTGGAGTGGGTCATGTGATGCAGGGAGGCAGGCTGTGATGTGTGGTTTGACAAGCAGTTCAAAACACTCCATCACAATTGGTGTCAGTGCAACAGGACAATAGTCATTCAGACAGGACACAACTGGTGTCTTAAAGCATCTGGGAATGATGGCCTGACTCAGGGAGATGTTAGAAATGTCAGTCAGGACATCCGCCAACTCACTCGCACAGACTCGGAGCACACGTTCCGGGATGTTGTCCAGACTTGCAGCTTCACGTGGGTTGACCCTAATTAGGGTCCTCCATGTGTCTGCTGAGTTGATGATGATAGCTGGCCCAACAGATGGTTGAGATGGGCCAGTTGTCCCTCTGATTGTTGGGTTTGATGCTTCAAAACATGCAAAGAAGTTGTTGAGCCTGTCTGGAAGCGAAGTGTCATCATCATCGACTCCCTGCCTAGACTTATAATCCGTCAGCGCCCAAACTCCCTGCCACATCCGTTTGGTGTTCCTTGTGTTACAGAGGTGTCCCTGGATTTTCTCTGCATAGGCGCATTTCGCCGTCTTATTTCCCTTTGAGAGCACAGACCTGGCTGAGCCGAGGGCAATCCTGTCCTTCGCTCTGAAGGGTGTATCTCTGGCTGTGAGCAGTGAGCGCACCTCTGCAGTCATCCAGGGTTTATAGTTGTCCTGTGCAGTGAAAGTCTTCACTATAGTGACATCCTCTGTGCACTTCGCGATGTAGCTGGTGACCGTTTTAGCATACTCCTCCACATCTGTCCTGTCTCCCTGGGAGGCTGCTATTTTGAAAACCTCCCAGTCTGTGTGCAGAAAACAGTCCTGAAGTGCCGAGGCTGCACCCTCTGGCCAAATCCTGATTTGTTTCTCTACTGGCCTGCTGTGCTTCAGTAAAGGTTTGTACGCAGGCACAAGCATCACGGATAGGTGGTCAGAATGGCCGAGTTGGGGGCGAGATGTTGCCTTATATGCATCTGGGAAGTTTGTGTACACCAAGTCCAACATATTCTCTCTGGAACCAGTTACCACTCTGTGTCCGGGAGTTAGACTCAGTCTCTGTTTTTAAGAACAGCGTAAAATCCTTACTTTTTAATATAGCTTACATTTAAGGAGGGATTTTGTGTCTCTTAACCCCACTTTTGTTCTGTTGTTATTGGATCCATACTGCTGGTTGACCTCCAATAATGTACTTGGCATCTTACTGTTATGTTCTTTATGTCTGTCCTCCCCATCCTCCCTATCCCCTCACCCCCAGCCAGTCGCAGCAGATGACTGCCCCTCCCTGAGCCTGGTTCTGCTAGAGGTTTCTTCCTGCAAAATGGGAGTTCTTCCTCTCCACTGTCGCTTAGTGCTTGCTCATAGTGGATCGTCTGATTGCTGGGTTTTTCTGAGACTGTGTGTTTTTTTCTGCAGTGTGGCACCACGAGGCAGCTTCTGTTGTGAAGTGGCGCAGTATAAATAAAGCTGAATTGAACTGAATTGAATTGAATATTCTCTCCTCTGGTCTTAAAGTCCACACATTGTTTGAACTTGGGGAGCACAGTCTTTAAACTGGTGTAATTAAAATCCCCCGCAACCACCACAAAACTGTCCGGGTGTGAAGTTTGAAATTCACTGATAGTGTCGTGCAGCTCTCCGAGTGCCTCGTTAGCATTAGCTTTAGCATTAGCACTAGGAGCTATGTAAACAGCAGCTACAAACACGTTGGTGAATTCCCTCGGCAGATAGAATGGCCAGCAATTCACGATAAGGAACTCCGCCAACGGAGAGAAGTGCTTAGTTACTAACGTGGCGTTAACACACCAGTTCTTGTTAATATAGCTACACAGCCCCCCCCCCCCCGGCTCTTACCGGAGCTAGCAGCCTCCCTGTCCGTCCGAAATGATGTCATCCCTTCCAGCTGAATGGCCGCGTCAGGGATGTTGTCGTGGAGCCATGTCTCCGTAAATGCAAACACACAGCAGTCCCTCCACTCTCTCCGGGTTTCTTTCAGCAGACGCAGCTCGTCCAGCTTGTTGTCAAGGGAGCAGACATTGGAATGTAGGCGCGACAGTACTGCTGGTCTGGAGGGGTTAGCCTATAGCCTAGGATGAATCCCGGCTCTCTTGCCTCTCCTTTGTTTGCGTTCGCGCTGCTTACGCTTCCTCCTCTCCCGGGTAGCTGCCAGCGAAACCTCCGATAGTATTCCATGCTGGCGTAGAATGTCCAAGTCACACCCGAGCACCGCAATTCTTGCAGCGTGCATTACCTTGATGTTTAATAAGGTGTCACGATTGTAAGTTTAACAGAATGTACGTCTGGGATGACTTAAACACTCAAAACTCTCACACTCACTGATGCCTAGAGGGGCCGCAGCGTCCATGCGAGCCGCCATCAAAAGAAAAAAAAGCGGTATTATGCGATACTTTCCGGTAGAGAAATCAAAAAACACATAATACCTAAAGGAAAATTTAGCTCTCTACCTACCCACGAGTAATACAGACGTAGAAAGTTGGAAATGAAGGTAACTGCTTCAACCCGATTAACGTGTAATGTGAAAAATCCTAAGGACCCCAGAATCTTACTTGAAGAGTAACTTTTTTTTTTACCCCCCTTGTCCTGTCAGGCAGCTAGGCAAGCAGAACAGGGATCTGTTACCCCGATTGTGCCAAAAGAGATTTATTTTGCCAAGAGAAGCTTATACAGTACTTAACTGTGTATTGTATATTGTTGTAAACTCCTCCTGTAATAACTTTTAATGCTTTATTTTAATTATCTTACCCATGGAAGACCCGGCAGGATGGGGAAGAGGGAAAGGAAGTGTGTGGAGGGGGAAAGAGAAGGGAGGGAAACAGACAAAAACAAACAAACAAACCAACAACTAAAACAAACAAAAGACAAACTGCTTCTTCTACCGAAGATGTCTCAACACGAGTCTGGTTTCTGCACCTTTTAAAGGAGAGACACTTGTGCACGTATGTCTGCTTGCATACTGTATATATGAGAGCGTACGCAAACTAAGTGTGTGCATGTGAGTGGTCTGTCAGGAAACATATGAAGAGGAGGGCCGGTCGCAGCAGCTCTCCCCCCAGGACCCCCAAGGAGGCAAGGCAGTGCCACCCCCCCCCCCCCCAGGGCACAAACGTCTGAGGTCAGCAAGCCCCAGGAAAGCCAGACATCCGCCCTCGGAGGGACGATCGAGGGAGGCCAGGTTGCTTGGCAGCCGGCATGGCGAGCCCTCACCCCCGACCCCCACCCCCCTCCAGAGGGGCCAACGCCTGCCCCCGGGCTCCAGGCACCAGGAGGCCAGCGACCCCATCCCCCAGGCCAGAGACCAGCCCACGTCCCCCGGCACGAGTTCCCCCAGGCACCCCCACAGAAGGCCCGCCCCAGTGCCACTGCCGCACACCCCGGGGACCCCCATGCCCAAAGAAGTCCTCCCGCCCAGGGGAGCCCACATTGCCGAGAGTCACTACCCCCCTTAATCCAGCACCTCCCAACTCGCAGACACACCCCTTCCCACACTTTCACACCCACATGCTCCCATGCACACCCATTTGCACTAACTCCCTCTCACTCACCCAGACCAACCCATTCTCTCTCACTCCTGTACCCATTCAAACTCACCCCTCATTCAGCCTTGTTTCATAAGGCGGCTGCGAAGCAGATGCAGTGAGTCTGAACATGCACCAGTGCCTGGCAGTGACCAGGGAGACCACCGGCGCAAGCCACAGTGGGAGACCTCCACCTCTGGCGTCCACCAGAGCGACCGATCAGCAGACCACCGCAGGCGCCCCGAGATGCCACCCGACATGCAAAGCGCTGCACAAAACTGACCCACCATCACCACGTCCATTCATCATCCCCTCACTCTCACTTACGCTCATATTCAGTCCCCCTCTCACTCCATTGGTTGTATCTATACATTCAGTAGCACTCAGGGATTTTGACAACATGATAGGTCCCAGGCTCCCCACCGGGCCCCCACGCCCCCAGCAAGAGGATGGCAACAGGGGTGGGGGAAGACCCCCCACCCCTCCCTCCACACAAAACATGGTGGGTGTATGTTGGTTATATGATGTAATTGTGTGTAAATGTGTGGACTACCAAAGTGCAATTAAAATTGTGGGGATAGTGATTGGAGCACCGCTAGCCACTGTGATGGGCAGCAGGGCCCCCATCCCCCCAAGCCCTCAGTGTCTAAAATGCAATTAAAATTGAGGTGAGTGCAGCCCAACCGCGCAGCAAAGGTATCCCCTTCGCTGACACAGTGCGGCACACCCCCACCCCAAAGCCCTAAATGCATCAAAGAAGATGTATATTCCATCCAGAGCCAAGGGGAGGGGAAGGGCGGGAAATAAGACTGGGAAGTAGGCTGTCTAAAAGCGAGGCCGTCCCCCAGAAGCAAGCTTGCAAACTGGTTCATGAGGCCACCCATTGCCCCCAAATCCCAACCCAGGGCAAGGGTCGCCAGTGCAAGCAGCCCAGGACTCACCAGCATTGTGCCCCGGCGCTCCCAGCACCACAAACATGATGGGGCAGCCATACCACTTCCCACTCATCTTACATACATGGACAACAATAGTTTCAATAGTGACCAATGGGCTGGACCCACACGGCACCCCACTTGCCAAGCAACACCACCGAGCACCCACGCATGCCCATGACCACCCACCCCAGACACAGACCGACAGCCGCAGACCGCCCTGCAGCCACAGCCACCCCGGCGCAACCCGACAGAAAGACGCCCACCAACCAGCGCCAATGACCCCCCCAACCACCCCCAAGCACCAACACACACCCGCCGCCAATGAAACCAAGGGCAATGCGACAAAGCGCCTTACCCCGCGACACAACAGCAGGGTGGCCGGGACAAGCAGGCCCCGAAACGCCAACCCCCATGCCACTAGATGGACTGCCCAACCCCCGCCACCCAACAAAGTTCTCCTACCCATACACACATCCTCCACCCCCAGACATCCACCCACAGGTAACCGCACCCATACACACCCCCACCTACACCCACACACAGCCCCACCTGCCCACTCACAGCACACACACCCACTTCCGCATCTGCTCATATACAAACCCCCACTCACACCCACTCTCACACACATACACACACACACGCATGCACACCCACACCCGAATGCAGAACTTTATACTGTATACATTGTAAGTTAGAGTTTTTAGTCATCTTAAAAGTGTTTAAACATATTTGTGTCCAGAAACTTTCCTCCTTATTGATCAATAGGTCTGTCTCCCATTTTGATATTGGAAGAGATACGGACTCATCCAGCTTTGATAATAGTCCATGTATTTTCGATATCAATTTAGGGGAACGAAGATTTAGAAACTCTGCCACCTTAACTGGTGCCTCTAAATCTGTCTGATTAAGATTAAATCTTGCTTTTATTATGGATTTAAGCTGTTGGTATTCAAAATACTTTTTATCACTGATGTTGTATTGTGACACTAGTTCCTGAAATTGAATAAAATTTCCACCTTGAATAAGATGTTCTAAGTTATTTATTCCCTTCTCTTGCCATAGTGGAAATTTTAATGTCCCTTTCTGTTGCAAGATATCAGGATTATTCCAAATGAGATGAGATGAGATGAGATTCAACTTTATTGTCATTACACATGTATGAATACAAGGTAACGGAACGTGACTGGGCATGAGTTTACAGGGGACAAGTGAAGACCCCATTATTTTTAAAATTTCCACCAAGCCGTCAGAGAGGAGCTGATATTAATACTTTTAAAACAGTCATGGCGTTTAATACAGGGATTTATAAAAGGTAAGTCAGAAATATTTAGCGACTCACAGAGAGTCTGTTCAGCATCTAACCATGGGTTTCCTAGTGGGGTTGATTTTGTCCATTTTGAAACAAACTGCAATCTATTGGCTAAAAAGTAGACTTCACACTCTTTCGCTTTTTGAAGGGTTTTTAAACTAATCCGCGATGGTTTATCCTTCCATAAAAATTTACTTATATTTGAGTCTAGAGACTTAAATCAGGCCATTGATGGTTGGGTGGGAATCATTGAGAACAAATAGTTGATTTTAGGAAGGACCATCATTTTAACGGTTTCAACTCATTAGGGAAGAGTCCAGTTGCTCCTGGTGGGTCTGGACAGTGCCATGTTTGGCAGCTATGCCACCATCAGTGCGTGAATGTGTGTGTGAATGGGTGGATAGCAGGATCTGTAAAGCGCTTTGGTCATCTAGAGATGGGAATAAAAGCGCTGTATACGTGAATGTCATTTACCATTTACCATTAGTGATAAGGGTAGTGTCCTCAAGCGCATAAGGTCATCTTATATTGTTTTTAAAAGGGGGATGTGATTTAGTCGCAATAACTCTGAGAGCCTGGGGGAAATATCTATTCCTAAATATTTAATATTACCTGATTGTATTGGAATAGTAGATGTATTTGAGAAATTGCAATTTATAGGTTGAACTATTGATTTACCCCAGTTAATAGAGCATTCTGATCCATCCATCCATCCATCTTCTACCACTTTTCCGGAGGTCCGGGTCACGGAGGCAGCAGTTCAAGCAGAGAAGCCCAGACTTCCCTCTCCCCAGCCACCTGCTCCAGCTCTCCAGAGAGGATACCAAGGCGTTCCCAGACCAGCTGGGAGACATAGTCTCTCCACCGAGTCCTGGGTCTGCCCCGGGGTCTCCTCCCAGTGGGACGTGCCTGAAACACCTCAAATGGGAGGCGTCCAGGAGGCATCCTAATCAGATGCCCATACCACCTCAACTGACTCCTTTCAATGTGGAGGAGCAGCGGTTCTACTCTGAGCCTCTCCCGGATGACTGAGCTCCTCACCCTATCTCTGAGGGTGAGTCCAGCAATCCTACGGAGAAAGCTCATTTCAGCCGCTTGCATCCGCGATCTTGTTCTTTCGGTCATTACCCAAAGCTCGTGACCATAGGTGAGAGTAGGAACGTAGATTGACTGGTAAATCGACAGCTTTGCTTTAGAACTAAGCTCCCTCTTCACCACAACAGACTGGTACAACGTCTGCATCACTGCAGATGCTGCTCTGATCCGTCTGTCAATCTCCCGCTCCATTTTCCCCTCACTCGTGAACAAGACCCCAAGATACTTAAACTCCTCCACTTGGGGCAGGAGCCTGTCCCCAACCCAGAGAGGACAATCCACCTTTTTCCGGTTGAGGACCATGGACTCGGACTTGGAGGTGCTGATTCTCATCCCAGCCGCTTCACACTCAGTGGCAAACCGTCCCAGCAAGAGCTGTAGGTCATTGCTGGATGAAGCCAACAGGACAACATCATGTGCAAACAACAGAGATGAGATCCTGTGGTCACCAAGCATGACACCCTCCATTCCCTGGCTGCGCCTAGAAATCCTGTCCATAAAAATTATGAACAGGATCGGTGACAAAGGGCAGCCCTGGCGGAGTCCGACTCTCACTGGGAATGACTCCAACCGAGTGTTGGCAATACGAACCAAACTCTCACAACGGTCGTACAGAGACCGAATAGCTCGTAACAACAAGCCCGATACCCCATACTCCCGAAGCAACCCCCACAAAAAACCACGAGGGACGCGGTCAAATGCCTTCTCCAAGTCCACAAAACACATGTAAACTGGTTGGGAAAACTCCCACAAACCCTCAAGAATTCTCGAGAGGGTAAAGAGCTGGTCCGATGTGCCACGGCCAGGACGAAAACCACATTGCTCCTCCTGAATCCGAGGTTCGACCAACGGCCGGACTCTCCTCTCCAGTACCTTGGCATAGACCTTCCCAGGGAGGCTGATGAGTGTGATCCCTCTAAAGTTGGAGCACACCCTCCGGTCCCCTTTTTTGAAGAGAGGAACCACCACCCGAGTTTGCCATGCCAAAGGCACTGCCCCCGACCTCCACGCAATGTTGCAGAGGTGTGTCAACCATGACAGCCCAACAACATCCAGGGCCTTGAGGTACTCAGGGCAAATCTCGTCCACCCCCGGGGCCCGGCCACCAAGGAGATTTTTAACCACCTTGGCGACCTCAGCCCCTGTGATAGGCGAGTCATCCCCCTCGTCCCAAAACCCTGCTTCCTCTGTGGAAGGTGTATCAGTGGGATTGAGGAGATCCTCGAAGTATTCCTTCCACCGCCCGACGATATCCCCAGTCGAAGTCAACAGTGTCCCATCCAGACCATACACAGTGTGGACAGGGAGATGCTTTCCCCTCCTGAGGCGACGGACAGTTTGCCAGAATCTCCTCGAGGCTGACCGAAAGTCTTGTTCCATGGCCTCACCGAACTCCTCCCATACCCGGGTTTTTGCTTCAGCAACCACCCGACCTGCACTCCACTTGGCCTGCCGGTACACCTCAGCTGCTTCGGGAGTCCCACAAGCCAACCAAGCTTGATAGGACTCCTTCTTCAGCTTAATGGCCCCCCTCACCACTGGTGTCCACCACTTGGTTCGGGGGTTGCCACCACGAGATGCACCGACCACCTTGCGGCCGCAGCTCTGGGCCGCCGCTTCAACAACAGAGGTGGAGAACATGGCCCATTCAGACTCCATGTCTCCAGACTCCCTCGGAATGTGGTTGAAGTTCTTCCGGAGGTGGGAGTTGAAGACCTCCTGGACAGGGGCCTCAGCCAGACGTTCCCAGCACACCCTCGCTATACGTTTGGGTCTACCAGGTCTGAATGGCTTCCTCCCCTGCCATCGGATCCAACTCACCACCAGGTGGTGATCAGTTGACAGCTCTGCACCTCTCTTTACCCGGGTGTCCAAGACATACGGTCGCAGGTCTGATGACACGATAACAAAATCGATCATCGACCTGCGACCTAGGGTGTCCTGGTGCCAAGTGCACATATGGACACCCTTATGCTTGAACATTGTGTTCATTATGGACAAACTGTGGTTAGCACGGAAGTCCGATAACTGAACACCACTCGGGTTCAGATCGGGCAGGCCGTTCCTCCCAATCACACCCCTCCAGGTTTCACTGTCGTTGCCCACGTGCGCATTGAAGTCCCCCAGTAGGACATTGGAGTCTCCAAGCGGAGCACCCTCCAGCACCCCAGTCACAGACTCCAAAAAGGGTGGGTACTCTGAAACATCATTTGGTGCATAGGCACAAATGATGATCAGGACCCATTTCCCAACCTGAAGGTGCAGGGAAGCAACCCTTTCGTCCACCGGGGAAAACTCCAATATAGAGGCAGCAAGGTGGGGCGATACAAGAATACCCACCCCTGCTCATTGCCTCTCGCCCGGGGCAACTCCAGAAAAGGCCAAGCTCCAGCCCCTCTCCAGGAGACTGGTTCTGGAACCGGAGCTGTGTGTTGAGGTGAGGCCAACTATATCTAGCCGGTATCTCTCAACCTTGTGCACCAGCTCAGGCTCCTTCCCCACCAGAGAGGTGACATTCCACGTACCAAAAGCCAGTTTAGAAAGCTTGGGATCAGTCCGCCAAGGTCTCCGCATTTGACCGCCACCTAATCCACATAGCACCGGACCCCCATGATCCCTCCTGCAGGTGGTGAGCCCACTGGAGGGCGGACCCACGTAACTCCTTCGGGCTGAGCCCGGCCGGGTCCCATGGGTGGAAACCCGACCACCAGACGCTAGCCTTCGAGCCCCTCCCCCAGGCCTGGCTCCAGGGTGGGGCCCCGGTAACCCCATACCGGGCGGGGTACACTGAATCCTTGATATAGAATTTATCATGAGAGTCTGTTGGATCGTTCTTAGTCTGGCCCTTCACCCAGGACTGGTTTGTCTTGGGTGACCCTATCAGAGGCAAATTGCCCCAAACAACATAGCTCCTGGAATCACTGGGGCACGCAAACCCCCCCACCACGATAAGGTGATGATCCATGAGGGGGGTGACGATCCATGAGGGGGGGGTGACGATCCATGAGGGGGATTTATCAATGAGCGCCACTGTCTGAAGAAGAGATCTTGGTGAGTTTTCAAGGAAAATCAATACATCATCAGCATAAAGTTTATCTTGTGTTCTTTTTCTCCGGTTTGAATACCTCTGATATCAACATTTTGTCATATGGCTGCTGCTAATGGTTCAATAAAGATGGCAAAAAGTGTGGGAGAGAGTAGATACCCCTGCCTAGTACCTCTCTGGAGATTAAAGTTTCGGAAAGTCTGATCATTTGTTCGGACAGACGCAGCTGGACAGCTATATAGTCTTTTAATCCAGTTTATGAAAGATGAACCAAACCCGAACTTGTTTAACGCCATAAAAAAGAAATTTCCAGTTAACACGGTCAAAGGCTTTCTCTGCATCCAGGGACAAGATCGTAATTTCTACATTATTGATCTTGCAGTAGTCTATTAAATTAAATAGCCTGCGTGTATTATCAGCTGAGTGCCTACCCTTGATGAAACCTGTTTGATCTGGGTGTATAATAAACAGAATTATCCTTTCCAGTCTTTTGGCGAGAGCTTTGCAAATTATTTTAAGATCGACATTCATAAGTGAGATGGGACGGTAGCTGGATGGAAACGTAGGTTCTTTTCCAGGTTTAAGGAGGGGGATATCCATCCATCCATCCATCTTCTACCGCTTAATCCTTTCGGGTCGCGGGGGGGCTGGAGCCTATCCCAGCATCTTTGGGCGAGAGGCAGGGTACACCCTGGACAGATCGCCAGTCCATCACAGGGCCAACACAGAGAGACAGACAACCATTCACTCTCACATCCATACCTAAGGACAATTTAGAATCCCCAGTTTTGATGCCAATTAACCTAACTTGCATGTTAGGAGGGGGATAACTTGCATGTTAGGAGGGGGATAATACTAGCCAAATTCATATTTGAAGGGAATACATTATCTTCTTTAATTTGGTTCACCATTTTAAAGAAAGTAGGTGCCATCACAGGCCAAAATTCTTTATAAAATTCTACTGGAAAACCATCTGGTCCCGGAGCTTTGTTGGTTGGGATGTGCTTAAGTGCCTCCTGGAGTTCAGACACCTGAAGAGGTGCATCCATCGATGAGTAACTTTTGATGTAGTTTATTCTTTCCACACAACCAGATTGGTAAATCCGGCATACTTAAATTTGTAATAATGTCCCTTTCAATTAAACATTCAGCTTAACCTTTTGACAACTATAATGCGATCCAAACCATAAACACAATATTATTTTGGGAATAGCATTTTATTGAACAGCGGCTATCAAGTTTGTTGTAGACGACTGATTTTTCTTTCCACCAGGCGGACTTGGCTCCGGTTTACTTTTGAGCATGTCGTAACCGGATTCCTAGCCCTTTCGGGTGGCTATATAAAACCCTCAATTTATGTGAATCAATGTTATCATCAAAAATAAAAAATGAGTCACAAGGCATTTGAAGAAATTCAATGGCTTGGTTCAGCACCGACAATATCCACCCTATAGGGTGTAAGTACCATTTTGTAGCATAGTCAAAGACAAGGCCTAAGGAACGACTAAACTCTCAACTATTTATGTATTTTTGAATCATTTGGACCAAAAAAAAAGAAGTAATCCAAATTTCAGTAAATGGAACAGATTATTTTTTTCTTACATTCACAGTAAAGGTTAGACAAAAATAAAAAAACTCCAATATTGTAAAGCACATTTTTTACACACATCTAGATTCTCCATGCATTCGAGTGAAAAAAAAAAAAAACACTACCTAAAAGCAAATTATACAGCAATACACGTTGCAATGTATGGGCCTTTTTTTATTTCATATCAGCAGTCAGTTTGTTGTGGAACAAAGGTAGTTTAAGTAAAAGCATGCAGATTTAATTAAAAAAGCATTTTATTACATTTCAGTGTCAGTTTTTTCCAACTCTGAGTCAGAATCGATATCTGAGTCTGTATCACTGTCCATATCACAACTCTTCTCATTGTCAGAATCAGCCACAAAATCCTCTTCCCAAAAGTTCTCACCATCCAGACGACCCTGCCAATAGTCCTCAGCTCTTTGCAAATGATCAGCCATCTTCTCATCGCTGGCAAACAGCGTTTCTGAAATCTTAGAAATCTTGGGGATGATGTGTGGTGTTTGTCTAAGTTAGTGAAGGAAAGCCTCTGTAATTCTGACGTGCACCTGTATACAAGTATAAATGCAATTTAAATTGGTCAGTCTCTGGAGCGCTGAAATGAAGCGCCTGTTCCGCAGTCTTTTTGTGATCTCTTCAAAGTGGCTCAGAAAGAAATACTCTGACTCCACAGGGCAATCATGGTGGATTTGATCCAAGTGGTTGATCCGACACCGTCACATATTTCTTCTCTGTATTTGCCAATGGTAACTTCCAGAAATTTTATCAACCCAAATTTTACTAATCCAGAAATACGGGAGGTAGATGATCCGCCATCACCTTCCTCAAAAACCACGCCGAGGCCTGTAGAGGGAGAACTGTGTGGAGGGTCAGCAGTGTATTCTTCAGCATCCATAGAACGGATCTGCTCCGTTGCAGAAGAGAGGGTGGGTGAAGATGGTTGAGAGGACCCTCGGTATCCAGGAAGCGTGTTTGTGAAGGTGGACAGTCATTCTCGCTCAATATTTTCAGAGACAATTTTTGCAAAGGGTCTTGTTCAAAACACCCTTGGAGAGTCACACATGGGTTTGCCTCCATTTTGGTTTGGGGATAGATGGTTGGTCAACGGTCTTCTTTAAAATCGTTAGGAGGGCAGGATTAGGTGCGGGAGGTTGTGAGAGTGGCGTCATCTGGAAAGCTAGGGTTTTTTTTTCCATTTCTCCTGAAGACTCCCGGTTGCGGGAGTCTGGATGCGCCAAAGATAAGATAAGATAAGATAAGATAAGCCTTTATTAGTCCCACAACGGGGAAATTCCAGGATTGCAACAGCACAGGGATATCAACACTCAGAGCAACAATCAGAAGGCAAGAAAAAAAAAAAAAAAAAAGCAAGCAAGCAAGAGCAGCTAATATACATATGTACATATTACTATAAATATATATATATATATATACACAGACACACAGTGTAGAGCGTTGTAGCTGGATGGGATAAATATACGAGTATATAAACACACAGTACGGAGCATTGCAGCTAGATGGAATAAATATGTAAATATACTATAAACACAGTGCGGAGCAATGTAGCTAGATGGAATAATATGTAGATATGTAAACACACAGTACAGAGCATTGCAGCTAGGTGGAAAAAAATATGTAAATATATAAACACACAGTGCGGAGCAATGTAGCTAGATGGAATAATATGTAGGTATATAAACACACAGTGCGGAGCATTGCAGCTAGATGGAATGAATATATAGATATATAAATATAAACATAAACATAAACACACCCAGTGCGGAGCATTGTAGCTAGATGGAATAAATATGTAAATGTATAAACACACACAGTGCAGAGCATTGTTGCTAGATGGGATGAAACAGCACAACCGTCTACTTAGTTATCCTACATGGTATGATTATGTGCCCATACATATTCTCACCCTCCGTAGCTACCGGTATTTTCCTAGTTGTATGCCGGAGGGGACCATTGTGTAAGTCTATTGCATCTTTTGCATTCAAAAAACTATTAGGTTGTTACGTCTTTTTGCTATCTCTGCGAGCAGCCCTGCTTAGGTTGTACAGTCTGACAGCCGTTGGTAGGAAGGACCTGCGAAACCTCTCGGTTGTGCACCTGGGATGATGTAGTCTGCTGCTAAATGAGCTCCTCAGTGCATTCAGTATGTCCTGCATAAGGTGGAACTCGGACTCCAGCAGAGATGACAGTTTAGCCACCGTCCTTCTCCTTCTCTCCTTCTCTCTCCTTCTGTCCTTCTCTCTCCTATCTCCTCCACCGGATCAAGGCGCTGCCCCAGGACGGAGCTAGCTTTCTTGATCAGTTTGTTCAGTCTCTTCCTATCGGCTGCAGTAATGCCACTGCCCCAGCAGACCACTCCAAAAGTGATGGCTGATGCCACCACCGTGTCATAGAATGTCTTCAGCAGCGCCCCTTGTACACCAAAAGACCTGAGTCTCCTCAGTAGGAACAGCCTGCGCTGTCCCTTCTTGTAGAGTGCATCAGTATTGTGTGACCAGTCTAGTTTATTGTTCAGATGAACACCCAGGTACTTGTAGGATGTCACCATCTCAATGTCTGTTCCCTGTATATTTACTGGTGCTGTGAGGGGTTGTCCTTGCCTGCGGCAGTCCACCACCAGCTCCTTAGTTTTCCTCGCGTTGATCTGGAGGCAGTTCCGATGGCACCAGTCCACGAAGTCCTGGATAAGCCCTCTGTACTCAGCTTCATCTCCATTGGAGATGAGGCCAATGATCGCAGAGTCATCAGAGAACTTCTGTAGATGGCAGTGTGTTGTGTTGTGTGAGAAGTCCGCAGTATAAAGAGTGAACAGGAAGGGAGCCAACACCGTTCCCTGGGGGGCCCCCGTGCTACTGATGATCGTGTCGGACACACAGTCCCGGGTTCTCACAAACTGAGGCCGGTTCGTGAGGTAGTCCAGGATCCATGATGACAGGTGCTGGTCCACCCCTGCGCGCAGCAGCTTGTCCTTCAGGATCATCGGTTGGATGGTGTTGAAAGCACTGGAGAAGTAAAAGAACATGATCCTCACCACATTCCCGGGCTTCTCCAGGTGGGACAGAGAACGGTGAAGGAGGAAGATCACCGCATCCTCCCACCCCAATGCCATGCTGGTAGGCGAACTGGAGTGGATCCATCGCTGGTTCCACCAGGGGGCGGAGGTGAGCAAGGAGCAGTCTCTCCAGGGTCTTCATCAAGTGGGACATCAAATTACAGATACAATATTCTCTTTTTCGGGGCTAATTCTGGAGCGCTCTGTAACAAGGTGGAGATGGGTGTCTCGCTGATCAGATAAAGATCACTTGGCATCTTAGTCATGGTGGGCTTTTTTCTCTCTTCCCCCCGAAGATTGTTTAATTTTTCTGATTCCGGGTGACTTATTTATCCTATTTTCACACGTTCCACCCTGTAGTTTCATTGGATGACGGTAGGGGCCCGCCTGTAGACCGTTATAGGGAGGACTCTCCGTCTCCATTCATTGGATAGAACAATACTGCGTTCGTTGTGTAGATGGGTTGTTTTTCTAATGTAGATGGTAAAATGGTATGAACTAATGCGTCAAATGCTTTATTAAAAGTCAATAAATACTCTTTTGCTCTCTACCTACCACCGACTGTAGAATGAAAAATATTGTTTGGATCATTGGGAAAAACTGAATGGATTGTTCAAAAATGTCTGAATTATCAGAAAAAACCCCAAAAACTTTTAAATAACACGAAACTGTTTGAATCACCGACCAACGCTGAAAAATGCAAGCGGCCTTCTGACCCCAGAAGACACGGTTATGATGCTGCTGAGGGAAGGGAGGGAGGGAAGGGGTTGTTAGTGGTGTGAGATTTGGAAATTATTAAACAGCGCACATAGTATTTAAGCATTTTAAGTCGATAAATACACAGACAGAAGTACTTTTTGGAAGAGCCAAGATGATGATCCATTAAAGTGTTCATTTTTAGTTATTTAAAGCTTGTACTAGTTAAACCGATATTTTCAGAATTCACTTTGTGTTTTTCTCGGAGCCGAAATGTGTCAGTAAAACAATTCTTCAAGCAGAAGGATCTTTAACCGCTTTATAGACAACCTTAGGCCTTAGGTCCCCAGTCTGAGAAACTGTTGAGCCCAAGGTAGAGACAAAGTTGGTCATGCAATATTTATTTCTGTAGGAAAAAACCCCAACAAACTATAAACACGGTGCCCGATCTAAAAGCTAAATTTACCACCTTTTCTTTTTAAAAAAACAAACTACTTAATATTCATGCAGAAGCATTTTTTTCTGTACACTTGAGGTTTTGACTGCATATGCCTTTCAGTAAAATACTGCGAGATTATTGTTTTGTATCAAAAATTGGGTGGGTTTTTTTTGTTGTTTTTTGTGAGAATGAAGGTTGTTTCAAAATATTAACCAGAAACTGGAGCTTGGTGGCTGACCAAAAATTCATGCTGTTTGTGTGGACAACTTAATTGAACCGTGTGCTGTGATAAACATTTGTGCTAAGTTGCAAGTTTTGCTGTGTTTCACACTTGAGAATTTAACCCAATGACTGCCACAGGCGCTCCATTCCGCCATAAGTCCCTAGTGGTCAAGGTTTTTTCAAGAAAATAGTCAGTTCAGATGTCAGAGATTTGCCAAGCTATAACTTCAAACTGGTAAGAGATAATGGCTTACTGTCCATTAGAAAGATATAGAATATGATCCAAAGCTTGAGATCAGAGTACATTTATGCACCTAATTTGCAAAATGCCATAACAGCAATATCAAATTACATAACTTTCAGTCAAAAGTGAACTTTGGACATATTTATACAAAGAATGGTTTTGCTTTTTGTCACTGTTTCTTGTTTTGGGAATTTTGTTATCTTATCTTCAAAGTATATGAACCAGAAAATCAGTACAATGTAAACAAACAAATTTGTCACTTACCGCTGGCTGGGCGGCTAATTTTCTTCGTCCTTTTGTGGCATCCTGGTCGTTATTTTCTCTTCTGTCGGTCATTTTATTTTCCCCCCTCACATTCAGAAACTATTATGATCAGTCCACCTCAATTTTGCTTTTATTCTGCCGCTATTTATTGTATATGACGACATGGAACTATTGTTCTACCCCATCACATGGCGATGGCATTGATAGCAGGTGAACATCAACCAGCCTCGCCCACCCTCTGTTATAACAAAATGTAGATATTAATTAAATCACCCTTTATTGTCATTCAACCTTACAACCAATCATGTACAGTAGAACAAAATTGTGCTTTTACCTATCTACAGTGTTAATCACACACACCCCATGTGTAGAATCAGAGGGCCGCTGCCATGCAAGGTGCCGCCACAGATTTCCTTCCTCCATTCCATTATTGCTGAGCACCAAGCTGGACGGCAAGAAGTTCCGCTTTTATATGGTCTTCGGCATGACCCAGCCGGGATTTGAACCCCTGCCTCCCGGGTGTGGGGTGGATGCTCTACCAACTGAGCCACCACTCTGGATATTTACCTTCATAAGCTAGATAATCTCTTTTTAGAATCATAGTTGGCAAATTCGGGAGCAAATGCTTCCTGAGTATGCTTCCTCAGTCTTGCGATCAAGTAAGATCTAGATTTGTTTACAAACTCTTCTTCTCTGGTGAGGTTTCAGGATGGTTCTATGTCCGCCATAAGTCCTCCAAAGAAAGAGCAGTAAGTTATATGTGTCTGCCACCTTGTGAGGTGGAATCCTTTGTACAACTAAAATCAACTGGGGAGTTTTTGGCCACGTCATATAGCATCACATGAAAGGCACAGCGCTGCACCTGTGGCAGTGGGGGTACTATCTGTCCAGGAAATCTTGCCACAAGAAGGGTTATTACACTTGTCAACCCCAAAATTATTGTCTAAGGTTTTTTTTAGCTGATTTAGGACAATTTCGATGTGCTGAATCCAAAAATCACATTGGTTTTGCTCAATCAGGTCAACTTTTTTGAATTATGGCCACATGTTGTTTTATACATTTTTGTTTACATGCACGGGTATTTTCGCTTTATATGATGCAAAATTTTTTTTTATGTGTTGAAATTTTCTGAATTTTGGACAATGATGATGTAACATTTAATTTACATGTACTTACCTTTATATAAAGATAAGTACATGCACAGTACTGAGTAAGTACAGGTTTTTACTTAGCACCTGATTGAGAGAAACAGATTTCATTTTTGGATTCAGCAGTGCAAAATTGTCTTAAATCATTTGAAAAAACACAGACAACTTACAAAAAAAATATTTTTGTAACCCTGTGTTATCATTCCATTTCATTTGTTCATGCTTCTCATAATACAGACAAATTCAAAAAGAAATCTAAATTGCGAAGCTTAGTCCGGTGTGAAATATGGTGTTGTCAGAATTGCCAGTGCACGTCGTCAGTCAACCTTGGGCCTTAGGTCCCCAGTCTGAGAAATTGTTGAGCCCAAGGTAGAGACAAAGTTGGTCATGAAATATTTATTTCTGTAGGAAAAAACAAAACAAAACAACAAACTATGAACACGATGCCAGATCTAAAAGCTAAATTTACCACATCTTGTTGTTTACTTTTTAAAAAACAAACTACTTAAGGTTCATGCAGAAGCATTTATTTTTTTTTTTTTTTTTAGTTTCTGTATACTTGAGGTTTTGACTGCATATGCCTGTCAGTAAAATACTGTGAGATTGTTGTTTTGTATCAAAAATTGTTTGGGTGTCTTTCTGTTTGTTTGTTTGTTTGTTTGTTTGTTTTGCGAGAATGAAGGTTGTTTCAAAATATTAACCAGAAACTACTCTGGAGCTTGATGGCTAACCAAAAATTCATGTTGTCTGTGCGGACAACTTAACTGAACCACATGCTGTGATAGACATTTGTGCTAAGTTGCAAGTTTTGCTTTGTTTCACGTTTGAGAATTTAATATCATTCCATTTTATTTGTTCATGCTCCTCATAATACAGACAAAATCAACAAGAAATCTAAATTGCAAACCTTAGTCCTTTGTAAAATGCGGTGTTGTCAGAGCGGCCAGCGCACGTCGTCTGTCAACCTTGGGCCTTAGGTCGCCATTCTGAGAAATTGTTGAGCCCAAGGTAAAGACAAATTGGCCATGCAATATTTATTTCAGTAGGGGGAAAAAAAAAAACAACAACAAACTATAAAAATGATGCCCGATCTAAAAGCTAAATTTACCGCATATTGTTGTTTTCTTATAAAAAAAACAAACTACTTAAGGTTCATGCAGAAGTGCAGAAGAGTTTTTTTTTTTTTTTTCTGTACATTTGAGGTTTTGACTGCATATGCCTTTCAGTAAAACACTGTGAGATTGTTGTTTTGTATCAAAAATTGTTTGGATGTTTATTTATTTATTTTTTTGTGAAAGTGACGGTTGTTTCAAAATATTAACCAGAAACTTCTCTGGAGCTTGGTGGTTGACCAAAAATTCACGTTGTCTCTGTGAACAACTTAATTGAACCATGTGCTGTGATAGACATTTGTGCTAAGTTGCAAGTTTTGCTTTGTTTCACACTTGAAAATTCATTTTATTTGTTCATGCTCCTCATAATACAGACAAAATAAAAAAAAAAAATAAGAAGAACATACAAAAAATCGTTTATTTATCGGTTTGTACTGCTGTGTCAGTACAACACAGAGTATTCTGTGGAGAATATAAAATGGCTATATATGAACTTTATTATCACTTCCACCATATTCCCCCAGCGATAGCTGCATTTGCTACAGACACAAATAAAAAGCACATGAAAAAACAAGTAGCCGATTGAAGCTGAGAACACACAGACTCTAAAGTCTAAAGACTGTTTTAAATATTCTCTGGAAAAATAAAGTATAACTATTTTAATGTTGCCATTAAGTTTTGAGTCTTTGAAAGCAAATCTCATGACATTTGAGTTGCTGGCAAAGACAAATTTTGCAGAAAAAACTGACTTCCCACCATCACCACCTACTCCCTCTCCTTGCAGGATTTGGTACAGGTTATGTGATAATGGATGAGAATTCTGGTGCTTATTTGGTCACTCTGACTGAAGTCTGTTTTGTAAAATGAACAAACTAAAAAAATATGTCATCAATTAACCTTGAAAGCTACTTCCCCCAAAATCTGTCATTGCAATCACAACGAGAGGCGCAGCTCCTCAGGTTTCTTTCTAAAAGGAACGGTGCAGACGTCTGTCTGAACTTCTGCAGTGTGTGTGTGTTTGTGTGTGTGTGTGTGTGTGTGTGTTGGTTAAGCCCAAGGGGCTTTCAGAGTAACACGATTCTTTGGTCTGGCCATTCAACGTCTGTGTGATGCTCATCTGTTTTAGCTAAGAGAATGGTGGTGCTTATCCGGTCACTCTGACTAATGTGTGTTTTATAAAATGAACGAACTAAAAACATGTCATCGTTGAAAGCTGTTCTCCCCATAATTGACATTCTATGCTGCACTAATCTCACAGGTCAAAAGATCATTTTTAAAAGCACTTTTAATTGACATTCTACACCCCGAACTGATCTCAGTGTCAAATATCATTTTTAAAAGCACTTATAATTGGCATTCTATAGCTACACTAATCCCATTTAATTAGAGATAATCTCCATTTAATTACATAGGTCAGGTCAGGGGGCGTGTTGGAGGGCGTGGCACCTGTTAAAATGAAGTGATCCATAGTACCCTCTTTCCTATCTGGCCCCTTTTACAAATATGGTTGCTACTTTCTTTCTCATACGTTTACAGAATTGTAAATTTTCCTTTTTTTCTTATCCTGTGTATAATTTCACGATTTCTTCTTGCACACTGACACTTTATTTTCAGTCATATTTAAGGTTTTATGCTTTGATTTTTTTGTATTTCTTTCAATGTTTTTTTTCTTAAAATTTTATTTATTTATTTATTTTTACTTTTCTTGAGCAAATATGCAATTTAGGCACAAATATTAGGCAATATTTTATGATCCAAATGAGAAGAACAATGATTTGTTTTCAGCTCTGAAACTATAAATTCACAAACTGTCATGATCCCGAGTGCGGATCTGTACCATGCTCGGGTCCCCTGTTTATGATCCATCTTCTGTGTATGCATTTAGTCATGTTTATCTGTCTTAACAATTGTGCTTTTATTTTGACAGGACTTCCACCTGTCAGTCTGTGCCAGGCCTGTCACACTTGATTGTGCTTCAGTAATTACTTTCTCTCCACACCTGTTTGTTATTTGCTTTGTACTATTTAAGGTCACCAGCAAGGGGCATTCCTCACTGTGACCTCGCCCTACTCAGGCTGGAATCCCCTACCCCTGATTCTAGTCTACTCTCTACTTTTGGACTGTGGACTCTCTTACTATTCGTAAGTTACCTTTCATGTTTTTTTTCAGCGTTCATATGTTTCATGTTGTTCCCCCTGGAGGGCATATTGTAATTGTTTGTATTTTGCCCCTCGTGGCACATTCCTTTGTTCCTTATTATTTAATAAGTAAGCAAACTCAGTACTAGCGATTGGTGCCTAATTTATGCCTTGCAAGGGGCAGACATAACAGTAGGTCACAGCCAGATAGGTGCCAGCGGTAGTAAGTTTGTGGCTAATTTTCTTTTTTTCTCTCTCTCTCTTTCAGGTGCTTACGTTTTGTTTGGTTTTTTTTTGTTTGTTTGTTTGTTTGGTTATGGTGTCATATGGCAAAAGGAGTCCTGTGAGCCTGGGGTTTGAACTTTGCCAGGCTCACCAAATAGATGATCTCCTCACCATAGCTCGCCATTATTCCACGCCAAAAGACGTTTTATGGTACCTGGACTTCGCGGATATGGCTGTGCAGCGTCATCCTCACCTTGGATTAAGCGGAAGAAGATGGATGGATGGATGGATGGATGAAGGGAAGGGAGAGGATTTCCCTGTTACCGGCGCTGCAGCAGAAAAACCGTGAGTTGGAGAACAACTCAACCAGGAAGCCTAAACCGGGGTCAGTGGCGAAGCACTCCCGTCCCTCAGTTCACCATGAGGTTGCTGCTACGGCTCCAGCTCCGGTGTCCCCTTCGCCGAAAAGCCATCTTCCAACGCATCATAGGAGGAGGGCAGCCGAGGCTCCCAGTGAAGATGAACAGTGGGCAGTTGAATTCATCAGGGGCCATATGGCTGAAGCGCTCTCTTCCTGCAGCCCGGGTAGGGTTCTTAAAAGCGTGATGGAAGCTGTTAGGACTGTGGAGGCACATCCTGGTCTAAATAATTATCCGGAATTCACCGACCTGCTAGCCACCGTCTTAGTGCAGAAGTGACTTTTTCCTGATTTGTCGATCCTCCAGCCCGAAGATGCCGATGCCCGACGCAGAACCCTTCTCCTCCCTGCGACATGGCTGTCTCAAAGCGGAAGGAGGAGAATCACCGGGTCATCACGCAACAAGGCTCCCATTCGGATCCAGCTATGGGCAGCCAGAAGAATTTCTTTGTCTCCTAGCCAGCTGTTTTTTCTTCGCCACGGCAGAGAGTGAGGACAGCAGCTTCAGCCCCCGGGTCTCATTTTTCAGCTGTTTCGCCAGCTCCCTTACCCCAGACTGTCTCAGCTGCTCCTCCCTCCCCCACGGCGCTTCCTCGAGCTGCCGTGAGCCCTGTGGTTTCTTCTCCGGCTGCCTTAATCTTTGATCCTCCTGAAGCGGCTCCTCCTTGTCTTCCTGAGGGGCCTGCCATCACCAGTACAACGGGAGAGACAGGAAATGAGCCTGCTGCTGCAGTCACCGTTGTACCCCAGGAAGACAGGCAAGGTTTTTTTTCATTCTATAACACAATTTGGTGAATTACCTTGTTTGATTCCTGGGGATGAGGCTCAGTTATTGCAGTCAACTGAGTCCTCATCACCTGCTGCAGTCACAAATGAATTTATTGCTACCTCTGTTCTTCTCCTATACCCAACGAATGTCTGCCTGGTCCAGGATCTAGCTGCCGGACGGAGGAGGAGCCTGCAGGCCTGGAGAGCCTGGTTCCAGACCCACAGCCACGACGTGGATGGAGGAAGAGGGCAATCTGCACCCCGGAGCCTGAACCAACGACGAAGCGTCCGCGGGCATCACCGGAGCAGAATTCAGCCCCAGCAATTAATGGATCCCCTGCTGCCACGCTGAGCGAGCCATCAGTGAGGGTTACATCACCAGGGGGTTCGAGGACTGCAAAGACTATTGTGCTGGCTGCGGTGGCCTCCACAGCCGAGTGGGAGCCGGAGATGGGCCTCCTGGGAACCAAGCCCGAATCGCCGTCACTGCCTGGATCGTCGGAGTCCTGGACAGTGGTGGAGGTCGAGATCAGGCAAGTGCTCTATTTTGTCTTTCTATTTTCTATTTTGGAGCAATCTTGTCTGTCTGTTGGGGAGGAAAGCCACGTGCAGCCACCTGCTGCATCCGAGCTCGCCTCGCTGGGCTCCTCTGCTGCCGGTAACCCTGACCCCGTGTGTCTCTCTGCTGTGTCTGAGCCTTCTCTCAGGGTCACCGGAGATGATCCAGCTCCATCTGACGTCTCCAAGGGTCCGGGTTCACCTCTGGAGCTCATCCAGGGTGCTGCTTCCCCCATGCTCAAGGCCGTCGTTTGGGTCCCTCCTCGGGTTGGGTCCACCATGGGTGCAGCATCGGCCTGGTCAGGGTCCACCGCAGGTGCTACATTGGCCCGGACGGGGTCCACCCCAAGTGCTGCTAAGCTCCAGCCTAATGTGATCATGGTCCCTCTCCTCTCTCCACCACCAGACACCATTGGGGTTCCCCTCCCCCGGCCTGGCTTCCTGCAACTGAACCTCCCGGTGGGTAAGCTGCCTCCCGGGTCACCCCTCCGGTCCTGGTGGCTGAAGAAAACTGGCCGGCAACCCGAAAGACTGAGACACCGGGTCAGGTTGTCTCTGTTCTCAGGCAGACCACCCGACTCATTCTAGCTGGCTGTTTGGTGGTCCTGGGATTTCGGTTGGACCCCCGAACTCTTTTCTCCTAGTTGGGGTCTCTGGGGACTTGGTTGGTCACCCGGCCTTTTCCACCTGTTGGTCGGGTGGAGCTAGGACGCCGGGAGGCCACCTGAATTGTTTCTTTATTTATTATGTATAAGCCAGTTTTCTTTATATTCTGTTTGTTAGTGTTTGGCTATGGGTTTCCGAGTTGTTTTGTTTTTTTGTGTCTCTCCCTCCAGGCCTGGATTCCCCCACTGCCCTCCCGGGGCTGGTTTTTGTAGTTATTGCTGTTTGAAACTGTCATGATCCCGATTGCGGTTCTGTACCGTGCTCGGGTCGCCTGTTTATTATCCTTCTTCTGTGTATGCATTTAGTCATGTTTATCTGTCTTTATGATTGTGCTTTTATTTTGACAGCGCCGTGGCAGGACTTCCACCTGTCAGTCTGTGCCGGGCCTGTCACAGTTGGTTGTGCTTCAGTAATTACTTTCTCTCCACACCGGTTTATTATTTACCTTGTACTATTTAAGGTCGCCAGCAAGGGGCATTCCTCGCTGTGACCTCGCCCTACTCAGGCTGGAATCCCCTACCCCTGATTCCAGTCTACTCTCTACTTTTGGACTGTGGACTCTCTTACTATTCGTAAGTTACCTTTCATGGTTTTTTCAGCGTTCATATGTTTCACCTTGTTCCCCCTGGAGGGCGTATTGTAATTGTTTGTATTTTGCCCCTTGTGGCACATTCCTTTGTTCCTTATTATTTAATAAATAAGCAAACTCACTACTGGCGATTCGTGCCTAATTTATGCCCTGCAAGGGGCAGACATAACACAAACTGAAGAAATAAGCAGCAATTTATCTTTTTTTAAAGTTAATACAATACTTAAAAAGAGTTAAATTTTAACCATTTTTAAAATCTGACATGTTTTAGCTAGTATAATCCAATAGCAGACATAAACACAGAGACCAGAATTCACAAAAGATTTATGAGTCAGTGTTTCCAGCAGCGATTCTGAGGATGGGGGTTACTATGAATTAATATAATTTTCAGTGGGCTTTCAGTGGGTCCACTGGATGTGTGGTGTCTCCACTGAGGATGAGGTCAGCTTGCAAGCACTCCTGGTTAGGCTGCAGCTTGACAACCTCAAGGATGTGCTCCGCACATGCTGTTTGCTTTGGTTCAGCCACGTGGAGAGGAGTGTTGGCTTGATTAAGAAGGTCATAAAAGTCGATCTTGGTAGCAACAGAGGTCAAGGAAGAGGAAGACCAAAGAAGACATGGCTAGAGGGTGTCCATATGGACCGGGTCAAGCTACAGCTGGCCCAGGTTGAGCCAGTGGACAGGAACCACTGGAGTGGGACTCTGAGAGGTGCAGTCAAGCAGGACCCACCCCACATCCTGTAAAAAATAAATATGGATGATGATGATGATGATGATGATGATGATGATGATGATGATGATGATGATGATTTTTTTGAAATCCAGGCTGTGCAGGAGATTGGTCCAAGAAATGTGGTTTCCAAAAAGTGGGTCGTGGGCCAAGGAGGGTCCTGGGATAAGGGGCTCGTTAGAATGATTGAATAAGGATGTGACAGCTTACATGGGAGCCCAACAGGGAGCATTGGTCCAGGAAACAAGTAGCTAGGAATCAAGGGACATGCGCAGGCCACTGGGTGAGCAAGCTGGAGCTGTTGGAGCAGGAAGTCAATAGGTAGACCGGCAGCAAGCTGATATATCATGACATTCCCGCACAGCTACTGGCGTGCCACACCCTTTTATGGCAATGTGGGTAATCAGTGGAAGGTGCGGTGATGACAGTGGCTGCAGGTGTGTGTGTGTGTGTGTGTATGTGTGTGTGTGTGTGTGTGTGTGTGTGTGTGTGTGTGTGTGTGCGTGTGTGTGCGCGCGCGAGCGCGTGCGTATGTGTGTGCGATCTCAAAGGATATAACCAAATGTGTTTGAGTAAAAGCCCTTTTGTTCTTGATAAATGTACTCAAGTGAGAGTAAAAAGTATCCTGAAATAAAACCACACTTTTATGAAAAAGTTATTATATGGAGTTAAATAAATGTAACTCGTCACTACCCACCTCTTCATTTCTTGAAAAAGAAATTGGGAAATGCATACAGGAAAACATCAAAACCATCAATTTTTTTTTTCTTTTTATGTTCTCCTCCTCTATATGGCTTTTACTTCAAGTGTGCTGCTAATAATTTAGCCCAACTTTAACCTTCCTCAGAAAATAATCATTCTTTTTTGTGCAAGTGTGTTAATTTGATTTGACACTGCAATATAAACTTTCATGCAGGCAGTGTCACCATGGGGTGAGACGCCGGCTCGGCGCTCAGCCCATGCTCCTTTTATCCCTGCCTCTCATTGGGCAGTGCCTCAGCTGGTTCCCAGCTGTCAGTGTCACGGGACGGCTGGGGCCAATTAATCCTCATCAGCTGGGGCGCTGTTAATGAGTATAAAGAGGAGCAGCTTCGATCATTCGGGGCTGCGACATAAGCACTGCTAGGCTGAAGCCCCTTCGTCTGGTGTCAGCCTCAACTCCCCTTGCAGCATTCCGGTGTTTGTATCCCGCTGTGAGTATGCACGTCTTGTTACCCCCACGTCCGGTACAAGCTACCTACCCCTGCGCTGTGCAGCCTGAGAATGTACGTCTGTATGAGTGTCTGTGCTCTCCTCATCCCTTATCCCTTACCCAGAATAAAACATCTCGACTCACTGGCTTGTCCCTGGCTCTGATTGCCCGGCTCCCTAGAGCCGGATATGACAGTATGTCGCAGCCAGAAGAGTTGCCGGCGGCCGTGAGTCGCTGTGGAAATGTACTTTTCTGTCCGGGTGTCAGCGCTGCTAGCATGCCGTTTCCCAGGAGTCACTTCCGGCGCCAGGGCGACGGGCTGAGGTCCATCTCGGAGGCAGTCGACGGGACGTTCTTCACCCTGCACGACGCCTCCAACGCGAGACGCTGGCATCCGGGCCGTGCTGAGGAACTCCTGGACTGTCACCCTCACTCTCTGTACCATCTGGAGGACAGTGCCAGGATAGACGCTGCAGGTACACAGCAAGAGAAGCTCCACGGGGTGGATGGAAATCCCGGCAGGGAGTCGAAGTGGGCGACGTCTTTCCCCGCTTCGGAGTCCCGTTCCTGCCGCTATTCCAGTCCGGGAGTTCGCGCCAACCAGAGGACTTCCCCCGACCTGCGCCACGTCACTCGGGATTCCCTTCAAGGAGCCGCAGCTGACAGCAGTTATGTCCGGGGTCGAGTGGCTGTCGCGAGCTCTACTGTGTTTCCTGTCACCACCTTCAGGCATGTGGCGGCGGCAGTGAGATTGATGGTGAGGACTTCAGGGCTACGAAGCTTTCCCGTGCTCGACGCCTTCCTCGTCTCGATCTCCGATCTGGAGCGGCGAATCCTGGGTTTCCCCCTCGCTTCGTTCCCTGGGAGTAGTCGTCATCACATCGCCGAGTCACCTCTGCACGAACCTCGTCCGGATCCAGTTCTGGGTCATCGTCAGGACCGTTCCTCCCACGCAGCTGTCATCCCTTCGCCTCGTCAGTGTGGAGATTCTACAGCCTCGTCCCCTGAGCCTCGTTCCCCCGCTGTCATTCCTGGACATTCGGGCTGGCTCACCCCGGCTGTTTTCCCCTCCTCCTCGACGCGCTTCCTGACCGCTGTGTGTGCCTGGAATCCCGGCCTGGTGAGCTCTCTGCTGGAGACAACGCGAGCGACCCTCAGACGAATTCCCGGGGGGTCCTCCGTTATCGCCGGGCGGGGAGAGGAAGAAGCAGAATCCACTACAGCAGGCGATGCTCAACCTCCAGGGGGCAGGCAAGTCATTGTTTTTTCACACCTGCTTAATGAGTTGCTCTGTCACATCCCTGGAGGAGAAGTTCAGGGTTCGCAGCTCCCTGAACTCTCCCCACCTGCTGTAACCTGTATTCCTAATCCCGCATCCTCTGTGTCTCTCTCCGCCGAGCGGTCCCCGGCTCCGGGTCAACGTGGTGGGATATGGAGAGGGCCTGTGGTTCCGCTGCTACATTGCGGACGGAGGAGGGGGACTGACTGCTGCGTGGAGTCTACGCTGACGACTGAGCGTCCCTGGGTCTCCACGGAGGAGCGGTTCGGTCCAGCGGGACGAGATTCTTCTGGCTTCACGCCGAGTGGGTCGTCGGCGGGGTTACCTGAGCTGGAGGGATCTCAAGCTGCGCTGACCATCGTGCTGGCTGCGGGGCCCGACGCGGCTAGATGGGAGCCTGACAACGACCTCCTGACGACGGATCCTGGATCTTCGCAGTCCTGGACGGCGTCAGAACCCGAGATCAGGCGAGTGCTCTCCTTTCTTTTCTCTCTTTTTATCCTTGAGCACTTCAGCCTATCTCCAGGGGAGACGAGCAGGGTGCAGCCGCCCGCTGCGTCTGAGCTCGTCTCGCCGGGTTCTGGCGCTGCCGGTGATCCTGATCCCGGTTCTGTTTTCTCTTCTGAGCCTTCTTCCAGGGTCACCGGCGAGGAGTTGCTGTTTCTCGTGGTGCTGGAGGGTCCGGGTTCAACGTTGGAGGTCGGTTCTGGTGCAGTGTCCAACGTGGGTTCGCCCGAGACCCGATCGGGGTCCAACGTGGGTTCGCCTGAGGCCCGATCGGGGTCCGACGTGGGTGCTGCCCCAGTGTTGTCCAGGTCCGGTGAGGAGGTGGCCGTTTCCCTGAGGCCCGCCGCCCTCGTCATCGGCTCTCCCCTGAGCCTCTTCCACCGGGATCCGCTCTGACCCTTCGTCCGTCTCAACGGTCCTGGTGGTTGAGTGATGCGGTCGACGACCCGACCCGCAAAACTTTCGGTTCGGCGATCTGGTTTCCCCCCACTGGTCTGTTTGCCTTTGGGCGGCCTGGTTCGGCAGCCGTTGGACTGGATTCCTGGGATCTGGGCCCAGAGTTCGCCGTCCGAACATTTCTCTTCCCCGGGTTGCCAGCTGGACAATGGGCGGGGAGATTACCAGAACAATTCCGGCCGTTTTGGACTCTGCCTGCCGTCTCCTCGGGTGTCCTTTACTTCTTTTATTATTATTGAAGTCACTCGGGTGTAGTTTCTTTGTCCATTAGGGGAATATATGTTTTTTGTGCTGTGTGTTGTTTTTTTTAACCATACTCAGCATTTTTATCGTATTGTTATCCTGTTACCCTGTCACCTTTTTTTCCTCTTGGTGACTCACCTTATGTATCGCGCTGTGTATTGCATTTTCTTATCTTTACTCAGCGTTTTCATTCATCCTTACCTTAGCCTTGGCCTCGTCGGTGCATCATGGAGTATGCGTGTGGTTTCCTGTTCAACCATACTCTGTGATCACCCCATTCTGTCTTATTATCCTCGTGGGGGGCCTTCCCTGGCCCCGACTTTAACATTGACTGTGTTTGTTATTGTTTGAAGTAATGTGTTTCATTCCCACTCAACCGTACTTCATTATTACCCATTTGTCCTTGTCACCTCTGTTTCTTTAGGTGATCTTTTATATATTCAGTGCTGTGTGTTTTGTTTTCTTTAGTATCCATGCACAGCGTTTTTCATCATTTTTTGTCTTGGTGCATTATGGAGTAGTGTGTTTTGTTCCCCTTAACTATACTCTGTGATTGCTTTATTCATTCCTGCCACCTTTTTGGTGGGTTTTTGGTTTTCTTTTTTTTGCCCCGATCTATACGTTATTTGTATGCTGTCTGTAGTCATATTTGGTATTTTCCCTACCTGTGTCCTAACTCAGTTTTCTCCCTAACTGTGCTCTGGGTTAATCCTTTTCCCTGTGTTGTAGGGTATTGTATTTGGGGTTTTTTTTCTCTGCCCTGCTGCCCTACATTGGTCTATTGTTTTTTTTTTTTTTTTTGTCCTTCCCTTTGCATCTTCCCCTCCGGTCCTGCCTCCCTTCCGCCCGCCCTAGGTGGGGAGGGGGGGGGGGGGCTGGGATGTTCCTGGTCGTTCGGGAGCCCGACCGTGAGGGGGAGGCTCTGTCACCATGGGGTGAGACGCCGGCTCGGCGCTCAGCCCATGCTCCTTTTATCCCTGCCTCTCATTGGGCAGTGCCTCAGCTGGTTCCCAGCTGTCAGTGTCACGGGACGGCTGGGGCCAATTAATCCTCATCAGCTGGGGCGCTGTTAATGAGTATAAAGAGGAGCAGCTTCGATCATTCGGGGCTGCGACATAAGCACTGCTAGGCTGAAGCCCCTTCGTCTGGTGTCAGCCTCAACTCCCCTTGCAGCATTCCGGTGTTTGTATCCCGCTGTGAGTATGCACGTCTTGTTACCCCCACGTCCGGTACGAGCTACCTACCCCTGCGCTGTGCAGCCTGAGAATGTACGTCTGTATGAGTGTCTGTGCTCTCCTCATCCCTTATCCCTTACCCAGAATAAAACATCTCGACTCACTGGCTTGTCCCTGGCTCTGATTGCCCGGCTCCCTAGAGCCGGATATGACAGGCAGTAAAGTGCTTCTTTTTTCCTTTTTTTAAAAGCGATGTATCTCTCCAGGAATGACTCTCAATCACTCATATCCTTATACAATCCCCAACTTGGAGTGCGGCTCACCAGGTGGCTTTCACTTTAATTACGACTGCTGGAGCCATTAGTCAGCCTCAAGAATATCTGAGAGAAATGAGGTAGGAGCTAAAATGTCAAACTCCATCAGTGAGCAAGGGGCGACTCCTTATGTAAGAAGCAGTCCCGTCACTGCCTTTGCAAACCCACACCAAGAGTGGCGTTCAACAGATCATCTGCTTAAGCCATCTGCTGCTTATTGGAGGACTGGAGGATTCTTGCTGAGATCATCTTCAATCATTGGATCATTGCCAACTGATGCTCTGATGCTTTTTCCTTTTTTCCATCTCTTCAAATCTTCATGCAGGAGAGAAAATTGTGTTTTGGAGAATAAGGAATTAGCTCAGAGCCCAGCAGTTAGTCTTCTGAACTACAATAATGCTGGCTCTGAATATTTGGGAGCGATACATTCTGGATGTTAGTGGCACCAGAGCTAGGGGAAATCTGGACTGACAACAAGGGTTACACAGGCTAAGGAACACTGGGTAAAATATGGACCAAAAGAGAGAAGTTTTTCAGCTTTCTTCTGCTAGAAATCATGTATTTTTTTCAGAGATCAGTTTATGTCTACAAAAATACATGTGACAAAACTTACACAGTACCATATCCTCTGACATCCATAAATTTTTTTAAAAAATATAGAAAAATATACACAATGGGAAAATGCACACTTCACATGATAATGAAATACAATAAAAATAACACCGGTCAACACCAAATTTATTGTCTAAGTTTTTTTTTAGCTGATTTAGGACAATTTTGATGTGCTGAATCCAAAAATCACATTGGTTTTGCTCAATCAGGTCAACTTTTTGAATTATGGCCACATGCTGTTTTATACGTTTTTTGTTTTATATGTACGGGTATTTTCGCTTTATATGATGCAAAATTGTTTTTTATGTCTTGAAATTCTCTGAATTTTGAACAATGATGACATAACATTCAATTTCCATGTACTTGCCTTTATATAAAGGTAAGTACATGCACAGTACTAAGTAAGTACTAAGTAAGTACAGGTTTTTACTTAGCACCTGATCAAGAGAAACGAATGTCATTTCCGGATTCAGTGGTGCAAAATTGCCTTAAATCAGTTGAAAAAACAGACAATTTACAAAAAAAATTTTTGTAACTCTGTGTAATAGAAGTCTTTCATTTTAGACCTCTACAAAATGCAATTTTATAGGTTTAACAAATCTGGCCCTTTTTCTCCATCAATTAATAAGCATTTTTTTTCAGGGAGAGAATCTATTCCTTTCCATGACATAAATGTCATTTACTATGCCTATCCACTCTTGAATTGTGGGGGGCCAAGGAAGCAACCAGTGTCATGTAATTGCTTTTTTGCAAGCAGATAGCAATATAGCAAATATGCATTTGTGTTGATCAGGCGAATGTGCTCCCCCTCTGCTCCTGTTCCTGTTTCCCGCTCTGAAAGATTGGACACACCTGCTGCATCTGATGAGCGAGTGTATTTAAGATCCAGCATGTGGAGAGCTCATCCCTGGATCGTCTGGGTTTGAAGCCACAATTCATGTCAAGCTCTGTCTTATTATTAAAGTTATCTGTATACTTACCTTGTGTGTCCTGCTCCTCAGGTTGTGGCCACCCTCAGGTGTGTCTCCGGAGCTGATCATGCTCGCCTGACCAGGAAGATCAGGACATCCAGGACGTTGGTCTCTGCCTTCCCCGTGCCCCCTGGTCCTTGCTGGAGTTCCCCGCTGGACTCCGCTGCTCAAGTTGTAAGTGTGCTTTTCCGCATTATTCTCCCTTTGGAGAATCTGTCCCTTATAACCTCTGTCTGCTCTCTCCCATAGGCTACGTGCGCTCCACGGGGCACCTGTCTTGTGGAAATTTAAGTTGGCGCTTTTGTGTTTCATTTCTCTTGAACTTTGCATTTTTATTTTCTGTGAGTTTTCAATAAATTTGTGAAACTTTTCATTGGAGTCTGAGTGATCATTCTGGCAGCTCAGCGTTTGAGTCTAACCCTGATCTGAATCATGACATGCATTCATGCCTTAAAATTGATATTTCCTAAAAATAAATTGGAAAACTGCAAGGGCAGATCAGCATCAGAAATATTTTGAGCATTTTAATAATTACTTCCCAAAAATGGAAGTAATTTATGAGCATCTCTAGATGGGCATCTCCAGAATACAGTGGTTAGTTTCCCAAGCCCCACACTACCTCCAACATTTGGAGTTTGCTCCCATAAAATGGACTTGCTGCTTTTGGTGTGATAAATAAGTGATTAAATATTTCCAAATCCCCGCCATATATGACAATTTGTGCATTGCCATATAAACTTACAAACATTCAATCAGTTTTCATGTGATATTGAAAAATACCCTCTTTTCCAATTATCCTTAAATATATTCCACAGTATGATTTTGTTGGGTGGAGGGGGGCAGGAATCTTTAATAAATTTTGGACATGACACCCTTAACTGAATGGTTTTGGTAAGCTCTGCACATCTTTTTTGGTAACTGTGCATCAGGCGGTATCAAGAGAAGTCATATTTTTCAAGGTGGTGTTCTTTTGTCAAGTTTGCTTAACCGCACCAGCGACTGGTGACAAAATGTAGGCAAAACATACACAGAAATGGGGAAGCCAGTCTGGCTACTTGGCTTGACTAAGAGGGCTCCGAACTGACCAACACTGCCTAGCCTTTTTTTGGCGCAATTGCTTGTTACCTTGGAAACAAGCTTGACAAACTCATCATCGTCATAGCAGTCTGTCGGGGGCGACAATGACTATTTCATTTAGGTCTGATCAGATTCCTCCACACAGCTCTGTCCTTTGCTTTCCGCTGCCAGGAACTCCTGACCTTGTTAACCCGGGCAACGTCCGAGCCGGTATGAGTTGCTTTCTGATCATTTCATGAAACTACTTGCAAAGTATTTGAGTACCGCTAGCTTTTGTTGGACTAGCAGAATATTCTTGGCAGATTAAATTAAATTAAATCACCTTTATTGTCATTCAACTGTACAACCAATCATGTACAGTAGACTGAGATTGTGTTTAACCTATCTACTGTGTTAATCACACACACCCCAAATGTAGAATCAGAGGGTCGCTGCCATGCAAGGCGCCGCCACAAATTTCCCTCCTCCATTCCAGATAAAGGTATTATCAGTGGCAAGGAAAGGCCAAGACAAACTGACTCCAGTATCTGTTGCAGTGACTGACCAGATGATAGGTTTGTTTATCTCTGCTCTTTGTGTAGTGCATGTCATGATGCACCGACTGGCAACAGTCCATCACAGACCTTGCGACAGATGTGCTTATCTGCCAGGATGTCCAGTCTCATCCCATGTAACTAAGAATGGTCCACCACAGACCTGTGACAGATACTGTTTTAAGTTCTGCCAGGATGCCCAGTTTCACCCTCCATGCCCTCTGAAGGGCGGGGTTGCCGGTTGAGTCGCTGATAGCCTGACCCATAAGACAGGTAGTACCGGTTTGACAAACTAAAAACTGTATATATAACCTGGCAAGCTATAGGAGACAGCGCTTTGATGATCATCATCAAGATCATAGACGCTGTGGTTTAGCTAGTATGCTGCTAACTCCACCAAAGGTAAGAGCTGTGGAAGCAGAGTGTTGAGGGCGACATTATAAAGGATGGGACAACTGTAGAGTGTGGTTAACTAATGGAGGAAAAACTCACAGTGGCCAGAACTCTCTTGAATACACGCGCTCTTTTTATTCTCTCCTCCTTTCTCTCTCCTTCTCTCTCCCAGATTGCAATGCGTGCTGCAAGCACGTCATCACGTAACATCACGTAACAAAGAGTAGTATCAGCCAAGAGCATACTCTCCATTTTACATATAATCCAACACCCCCACTTGCTCTAAGCTGATATACCATGTTCACAGTTTAGTACCAAACAAATAACTGTAGAAATTTTTACAATTGACCTTTGTAACAGGTTTAGTGAACACATCTGCTACCATTTCACCTGTGGGACAGTACACAAGATTTATTTTGCCATCATTCAACACCGATCTGATGAAGTGATACTTAATATCCACATGTTTGCATCTTTGTCGGTTCACTGGGTTCTTTGACAAAGCAATAGCTCCTTGATTATCCTCGTGAATCTTCACAGGTCCATACTGACAGCTTTGTCCATGTCATTTAATAGCTGCATGAGGTACAGATCTTCTTGTGCGGCTGCCGTGAGGGCCATGTACTCAGCTTCACAGGTCGACAGAGCCACTGTTTGTTGTTTCTTTGATTTCCATGACACAACGGGTCCTCCTTTGTTCAAGCTGAAACAATAGCCAGTCGTGCTCCATCTGTCATTGCGATCTGAAGCCCAATCAGCATCACAATATGCTATGAGTCCAAGTTTCCCTTCGTTTTTCTTGTAACATAGTTCATAATCCCTGGTCCCTTTCAGATACCTCACACATGCTTAGCTGCAGTTAGTTGTTGTCCCTTAGGTTCTGACAAATACTGTGACAACTTACTCACAATCCAGCTTAAATCAGGCCTTGTACATGCCATCACATATATTAGGCTCCCCACTATCTCACGATAATATCGTGGATCTACAGGTTCATCATCATCTTTGAAATTAAGCTTCTGCTCAGATGGTATTTGTCTAGGTTTACAATCAGTCATGCCAAAACTATCAAGTATCTTGTCAGTGTATTTCTTTTGATCCATCCTGACCTGTCCTTTCTCTTGTGTGAAGTCAATGACCAAAAAATACCTGAGTTTTCCCATATCCTTCATGTTAAATCTTTTCCTTAGCATTTCTTTCACATTGTTTAGTGAGTCTTTGTTGTCAGCTGCTATTATAAGATCATCAACCCATATCACTAGTATTACTTTTTCTCTTTTAGTTTGCCTACTGTATACACAGTGGTCTGCAGGATTCTGTTTAAATCAATTTTCAGTGAGATGATCATGTGGGAGTTTATTCCAATTTCTGCCTGCCTGTTTTAGGCCATATAGGGACTTGTTTAATTTACATACCAACTTTTCACCTGTTTTTGACTTTATCTGAAAACCTTCTGGTTGCTCAATATAAATCTCACAAATGGGAGCATGTAAGTACGCCATTTTAACATCCATTTGATGTAGCTCCAAGTCATATTGTGCCGCCATCCACATTAAGCTGCAGCACCGACATCATGTCTGCTGTTGGATAAAAGGTCTCCTTGTAGTCTACCCCTTCAACCTGTCTGTAACCTTGTGCTGCATATCTGGCTTTATGGATCTCTGCTCCATCTGCATTCTCTTCTAATGCATATACCCACCTACCCCCCACTGTATGTTTATTCTCTGGAAGTGGGCATAAGGTGAAGCTGTCATTTTCCTTGAGAGAGTTAAACTCCTCTTTCATTGCCTCCATCCATTTTTCTGACTGCTGATTTCACAGCTTCTCTAAAAGTTTGTGGGATGCCACAAGTTGCCCTGTAACGGTAGTCAATGTCAAATGATGAATCATCCTCACATTCAACTCTGCATTCATAATCTGTCAGGTATTGCGGGGGTTTTCTCTCCCTATTTGATGTCCGAATAGCCTGACTGTCCTCTTTTTGTGTCACTTGAGCTCCCTCACTGTGTTTAGGCGCTGCACCTTGACCTTCTTCATTAAGAGAATGAACTGTCTGGTTGTTTTCTTCCTGCATTACTTGAACTTCCATTGTTCCTCTGCTCCCTGGCATAAAGGGTCTGTACCACTGTTCATCTAAGGTCTCATCAGACACACCTGGCTCTGTTTGTGTCTGGTTTTCGGCTGTATTTTTGGTGATAAACTTCGTCAACCTGTGTCTTAGGACTTTTTCTGTCTCAGGGTAATATATTAGGTATGCAGGGCTATTTCGGTCATAACCTACAAATACTCGTCACATTTTGAGTCAACCTTTCTCCTATCCTGTTTGTATGTGTAACATGCAGAACCAAATGCTCTCATCCTCGCAAGGTTTGGTTTCCTCCCTGTTAATATAAAATGAGCATACACCTAGCCATCTCAAGCAATGTTCTCCAGCTCCTCTCAGCTGTTCCGTTTTGATGTAGTGAATATGGTGCTAATCTTTCAAGCTTTATAGCGTTTTTGCTAAGTAGCAACTCAAAGCTTTCTGCTGTAAATTCAGTGCCATTATCAGATCTAATGCATTTTATCTTCCCATAGGGGATGGTATCTGCAATGAATTTTTCTGTAGCTTTTGTAATGCCACTCTTCGTCTTTAGGAAATACACAAACATAGCACCCGAGTAGTCATCTGTGAATTCTAGTGCATATTTATACCCCTCTTTTGTTTCAGGCGCTATTGGGCCAGCTAGATCAGTGTGTATTAACTCCATGCTCATGCCCATCATAACTTTCGGCAACAGTTGTAGCACATTATTGCTTCTTTTTCTCCACGCCTTGCCTCGGTTGTGTGTCTCCTTGTCTTCATCACACTGTCATCTCCCGAAGTGGCATTAAACTTTTCAGTGCTCTCATAGTCTCTGAGCTTCGTTTTAAAGTCACTGAAAGTCATTCTGTCGTCATTGTGTGTTACGAATATGGCGAATGGCTTGAATGATTCTGGCAAACCCTTTAGAAGCATGGCGATAGTCAGCCCATCACTTAATGTCTCTCCTGCATTTCTCAATGCGGTGATAGCCGTCTCTGCTCTGATAACATAGTCAGTCACAGTTTCTTCTGCCTTTTTCTGCAGTGAAGTCAGTTCTGTGTAAAGACTAATTATTCGCAGTTTTCTTCTTCCTACGTAATGTTCTCTTAATATTTTAAATGCTTTCCTACCATCGTCCACGGCGTCTCTGATGACAAGGGAGAGGCTCTTATCGTCCAAAAACTGAATAAGCTCAGCATAGGCATCTTCATTTTTCGCATTATTGGCTTCCATGCTGGCTACTGCATTTTCTGTCTCTGGTGCTTTTGGTTCATTCAGCACTGTGTCCTTTAGGCCTAGCGTCCGCATGTGGCCTAGAAATCTGCTTTCCCACAGCTCGTAATTTCTCTCATCTCCATCGAAATATAACCTGCTCCACCGACTTCCGGTATCCTTCCTGGGCCCATAACCTGTTGAGGTCGACACTATAAAGGATCAGATAACCGTAAAGTGTGGTTAACTAATGGAGGAAAAACACACAGTAGCCAGAACTCTCTTGAATACACGCGCTTTTTTTATTCTCTCCTCCTTTCTCTCTCCTTCTCCCTCCCAGACTGCAATGTGTGCTGCAAGCACGTCATCACGTAACATCACATAACAAAGAGTAGTATCAGCCAAGAGCATACTCTCCATTTTACATATAATCCAACACATAGTTTGCATAAATGTGAATAAGGACTTGTTTACAAACTCTGTGGTTATCGATAAGTACTGCTCACCAGACCTGGGGCTGCTGGCAGTTTCTGTCTCTCACTGAAGTTTTCTGTTTCCCTGGTAACAGTGGTCCAGATGCTAATGCTAATTTAGCACTCGGCTATGTGCTAGAAGCCACTGAGAAACCTGGTTTTGACCAACACATTAAGTGTGCGACACAAGGAGATAACACAGGGGACTGTATATATTCTAATATTATAAAAGGATACAGAGCCTCCCTCCCCTCACATTCGTCTGAAAATTCACAACACATATTTATTTTCATATTAAGTGGAGGGAGTTGTTTTGTTATGCCAGTTAGTAATTGCAGGGAGACAAAGGAGATGCAAATAAGTGGGAAGAAAATATGTGCTTATATCGGTACTTTTAAACTATCAGGAAAAATTCTACTGTCATGTATCCCTAGTCTGTATCTATGCTGTCTTTAAGGTCAAAGTCAAAGGTCAGGAGATCTGGGCACGCCCGGGGTGATTTCGTCAGGTTGGAATGAGTTACTCTGTCATTGAAAGCCTGGTGAAACTCCCAATTTTCTATAATTGAAAAAAAATTTCATTCCTTTTTGCAATCGAGGATTTAATCATGGCAGCGCGGTGGCGGAGTGGTTAGCACTGCGGCAGCACAGCAACTCACCCTTGGCCGGGGGATCCTGGGTTCGATCCCAGCCCCCGACCAACAGTGATCTGTGTGGAGTTTGCATGTTCTCCCCGTGTCTGCTTGGGTTTACTCCGGGATTTCTCCGGTTTCCTCCCACATGCCAAAAACATGCAAGTTAGGTTAATTGGCATCAAACTGGGGATTCTAAATTGTCCTTAGGTATGAATGTGAGAGTGAATGGTTGTCTGTCTCTCTGTGTTGGCCCTGCGATGGACTGGCGATCTGTCCAGGGAGGACCCTGCCTCTTGCCCAAAGATGCTGGGATAAACTCCAGCCCCCCCGCGACCCGAAAAGGATTAAGCGGAAGAAGATGGATGGATGGATGGATTTAATCATCTCATTAACTTTAAACTCGGGAAAATAGGCAGACCATTGAAATATTTGTAGTCTATATTTTTCTTAATCTGGCTGCATAGTAATAACCCTTAAAATTTGTAGTGCAATTCCTCCCCTTCCTTTTGGAGTTGTAATATATTGAGGTTAACCGTTGTTTTGTTTTGTTTTATTCCCCTGAAAAATAACTCTAGAATTAATTTTATTCATCTCATTGTAAGGAAATTTCTACTGAGTGCCTGAGATAGAAAGAGGTATCGTAGGAGGGTTTTAATTTTTATAGTTTAGTTTAGTTTATTGGTTTATTTGTCAGGGACCATGTACAGAAAAAACATTAAACACAGGGTAAAGATGCTCTGTACCAGATTATAGCATTCTCACTAATTTCCATCTGTAGTCCCTAAGGCAGGAAGGAAGATATTAAAAGAAAAACAGCACATACAGAAAGCAATTCAGGTCAGGTTTCAGAAACTGTTGACCCTGAAACAGGCAGGGAGTAAGTTTAAAAGGTAAAAAGGTAAGCGAGACGGCACACATAAAAATAATTTAAGAGTACAGTTTTAACCTCTTAAAATTCTGTGGCGCACTGACATGCCCATCAGCCTCCCCCCTCTGGTTGTCAAGATTTTTTTGAAGAAAATATTCAGTTTCGATATCAGACATTCCAAAGGCTGTTACTGTTCATTAGAAAGATGTAGAATATGATCCAAAGTTTGAGATAAAAGTTAATTTACACATCTAATTTGCATAATGCAACAGCATCCGTATCGAATTACATAGCTTTCTGTCAAAAGTGGACTTTGGACATATTTACACAAAGAATGGTTTTGTTTGTTGGTCTTCGTTTTTCTTTTTCTTTTTTTGTATATGAACCAGAAAATCAGTAGAATGTACACAAACCAATAATAAAACAATCAGACCTACTGCTCGTCGTGTCTCCATTCGTCCATTTTCGTCATCCACAGTCCTTATTTCGTCTTCTGCCAGTCATTTTTGCTTTCTCTCACACATCCAGAAACTGTCACATGTATGTTATGAGTTATTCCACCTCAATTTAGAATTTATTTCCACCAAGTTAGAAGCCTGTCTTAAGGAAATCAAAGCTTGGATGACTTGTTATTTCCTGCTATTAAATTCAGATAAGACTGAAGTCATTCTTGTTGGTCCAAAAAACCTTAGAAATTCCTTTCCAAATCAAACTTTCAGTTTGGATGCGGTTACTCTTTCTCTTAATAGCTCTGTGAGGAACCTTGGAATTATTTTTGATCAAGATCTGTCCTTCAATCCACATATTAAATTTGTTTCTAAGACTGCCTTCTATCATTTGCGTAATATTGCCAAGATTAGGAGCATCTTGTCTCAGAGTGATGCTGAGAAACTGATCCACGCTTTTGTTAGCTCGAGATTAGATTATTGTAATTCTTTATTATCAGGCTGTCCTAAAACATCTTTAAAAAGTCTTCAGCTGATCCAAAATGCTGCAGCAAGAGTTTTAACAGGTACTAGAAAGAGAGATCATATCTCTCTGGTTCTGGCCTCCCTTCATTGGCTTCCCATAGAGTTTAGAATTAAGTTTAAAATCCTTCTTCTTACTTACAAAGCTCTAAACAATCAGGCTCCTTTTTATTTAAAAGATCTGATACTACCGTATTATCCTAACAGAGCACTACGCTCCCAAAATGCAGGATTACTTGTAATACCTAGAATCTCCAAAAGTACAATGGGAGGCAGAGCCTTCAGTTATCAAGCTCCTGTCCTGTGGAACCAGCTGCCAATCTGGATTCGGGAGTCAGACTCGATCTCTGTTTTTAAGAATAGGGCTAAAACCTACCTTTTTGATATAGCCTACAATTAGGGAGGGATCATGTGTTTCTGAACCCTCCCTTAGTTATGCTGCTAATAGGTTTAGTCAGCCGGGGGACCTCCAATAATGCACTGGGCCTCACTCCTTTCTTCACTCTCAATGAAATATTTTTTTTTTGCTGGTCATTAACATCTGTTTGTTCTCTCCTCTAGATTGAGTCCCCATCGTGCTGTTTGCTCTCTGCATGTCTGTTCTTTTCATCTTCTCTGTCCCCTCACCCCCCCCAGCCAGTCGCAGCAGATGACTGCCCCTCCCTGAGCCTGGTTCTGCTGGAGGTTTCTTCCTGTTAAAAGGGAGTTTTTCCTCTCCACCATCGCCAAGTGCTTGCTCACAGGGGACCACCTGATTGCTGGGGTCTTTCTGCAACTGTGGGGGTTCCCCCTACAGTTGATAGTGCTATGAGATGACTGTTGTTGTGAAATGGCGCTATATAAGTAAAGTTGAATTGAATTGAATCGAATTTCAGTTACATTACGCCGCCGAACCAGTGCTATTATTCTCTGTCGTCAAGTGCAGCTCCGTCGATGGCAGACGAAAGTGTACACGCTCCAGACCATCTTCTGCTGTTACAAAAGGTAAATATTTTCCTTCAGAAGCTAAATAATCTCTTTTTACAATCATAGTTGGCAAAATTTGGGTCAAACGCTTCATCCGTGTGGAAATATATGTTGCAATGGAGCCTTTGTTTACATTCTCTTCTTCACATTACCAGAAATGATGTTTGCGACGGTTCATTGAGTGAAGTCCTCCAGTCTTCCAGTGAAAAGCAGTAAGCTATATGTGTCTGACAGCTTGTGATGTGAAATGCTTGGTACAACTGGGTTTTCTGTGATTTTGGGACACATCACATGACAGGCGCAGAACTGCGCCAGGGACAGCAGGTGACCCTGATGTCTTATGAACATGGAACATCAAAGGATTAAATCACATTTAGGGGAGCAAGTCAATGTTGGCAGGCTTGATTACTTAAAATCATTTTTTTAGTCTCTGTGGAAAAGTCTCTGTAATTTGTTCTGGTCTTCAAAGCAGTGGGGAGTTTTTTTCCATTCCATTATAGCTTTGTATGAGAAGGCTGATTGTCAAAAAGCAGTTTTACATAGGGGGATGCAACAACGCAACCTAGAGGAGGTCCTTGTTATTCTGGTATTTTGTTCAGAAGTTAGGTACACAAAAGTCTTAAGGGGTGGGGGTGCAGAACCATAAATAATTTTAAAGACCAACCGTATACTGGCATACATGATCATATTTTAAAAGTTTAGCATCTTGTGTTTGGCAAGTATACCACAATAGTGATACTGTTGTGTCTTCTTATCCAGAATTTTGATGGATTGTTTATACAGGGATTCCAAGAGTTTCAGAGTTGCACTATTGGTTTGTAACCAGCAAGAGATGCAATAGAGAAATGTGTCAAAATCATGGCATTCAGAAAGGTTTTTGATCCTTTTAGAGTAAGTGAGTCTCTGATGCAACAAAAGTTTGAAAGGTTTTATTTCAGAGTGCAGCTCATCTATTTTATGTGCTTTTTAAAGCTGAGCATGGGATCTAATGTGGCACCCAAATACTTAAACTCTGTTACATTTTCTATATTTGCTCAATTTACAGTTAAAGTCGGATAGTGAATGTGATTTTGTTTGTTGGTAAAGTACATGGTAGCTGTTTTCCCTACATTCAGAGTGAGGCATGATTGATTAAGCCATTTTGACACTTTTCCATTGCTATCATTAGCTTGTCAGCCACTTGTTTGGCATTCTTTCCATGTGTGTAGATGACTACTGTATGTCATCTGCATACATCTGAATTTTTGTGCTGTTTTCATATACTGATGGCAAATCATTGATATACAAAATAAACACCAGTGGGCCTAAAATTGAACCTTGTGGTACTCCCATGGTGCATGTCTTTGATTGAGATACAGTATTTTTTTATGTGCACACGCTGGGAGAGACCAGATAGACAGGACTTTAACCAGCTAAGGGTATTCATGGACAGTTTATATCCTGATAATTTAGAAAGAAGGACTCAGTGATTGACCATATCAAAGGCTTTACGCAAGTCTAAAAAGATGGCTCCTTCGACAGCCCCCCCCCCCACCTTCCCCTTTGTCCAGATTTTCTTTAGTCGTTTCAGTAAAGTAACAATATGCAGTCTCCGTTGAGTGGTTCGGGCTTAAACCAGACTGCATGGGATGCAGTACATTGTCAATTCTATGAGGAACCTAGCCACAGGTGATGCACAAGCCAGTGTACTCCTAGTGCTGGTCCCAAGCCCGTGTAAATGGGGGGGGGGGGTGTCAGGAAGGGCATCTGATAGGGGTGTAATGATACATGTATTCATATTCAGATTTTTTGGTATGGCACCTTCAGTTTGGTGCAGAGGCGTACCAAGGTTCCACAAGGACCATGTTGAGTAGCGTACAGGAAGTGTAACTGCCTCACGCTGTAAATGTAAACAAACAGTGCAGCCCAGCCTCGGACTAGCAAACATCATGGCTGGCTGTACAGAGAAGCCAGAGCTTGAAGACCCTCTTCATAAGTCTCCTGTCTGGGAACACTTCGGCTTTCCAGTGAAATATGTAAACAGACAAAGGCAAGTGAATAAGATGAAAACAGCATTGGATATGCTTTTGGCAGTATGTTGAACTTGTGAACTCATTTGAAATGGCACCATATCATAGGTGAAAATCAGCATATCATCGTCATCGGCCTCCGTCGGTCTATGATGACCATGGAAGAGAATCCTAAACGTCTACTCTGCTGGAACAGCACCGCCTGTGGCTGAACAGGCCGATGCGCAAATGGCAGTCCCTGTCACAACGGTCGCACTTGTGGGTGGTCTCCGTGCTGCTGGGTCTGTGGCGGTTCTTCCTGCAGGTCCTTTTTTCATCTGCTGCAGCAGTTGGTCTCTCTTCACCCGCCTTGAGCTGTCTGGTCGGGGTGCCTCTCCATTTGGAGCGGTCCGTTGCAAGGTCCCCCCAGCGCTCTGTGTTGATCTCCAGGGCCTTCATGTCTCCCTTGCAGACGTCTCTAAAGCGCAGCTGTGGGCGGCCAACGTCTCTCCTGCCAGTTGCCAGTTCTCCGTAGAGGACGTCTTTGGGGATTCTGCCATCCTCCATACGGTGAACGTGGCCTAGCCAGCAGAGCCTGCGCTGCCTGAGTAGAGTGAACATGGAGGGAAGGCCGGCGTGGGACAGAACTTCTGTGTTGGGCACTTTGTCCTGCCAGGACATGTCCAGGATGCGGCGAATGCAGCGCAAGTGGAAGGAGTTCAGTCTCTTTTCCTGCCGGGCGTATGTTGTCCACGTCTCACTCCCATAGAGCAGTGGGCTGATGACACAGGCATTGTACACTGCCATCTTCGTCTTGACAGAGAGTTTGGGATTCTCCCACACTCGTGTGGTGAGGTGAGCGAGTGTGAAGGCTGATTTTCCAATCCTCTTGTCGATCTCTGTATCAAGGGACAGGTTGTTGCTGATCGTGGACCCCAGGTACGAGAACTGATTCACGACCTCCAGCTCGTAGTCGTCGATGGTGATGGTTGGTGGTGCTTCCGTGCCTTGCGCCAAGACGTTAGTCTTCTTCAGGCTGATGGTAAGCCCGAAGTCCTTGCATGCCTGGGAGAAGTGGTCAATCAGGGTCTGAAGCTCCTGCTGTGTGTGGGTTGTGACTGCAGCGTCGTCTGCGAACAGCATGTCTGATTAGAGCCTCGCGTACTTTGGTTCTGGCTTTCAGGCGGGCGAGGTTGAAAAGCCTGCCGTCAGATCTTGTGTGCAGGTAGATTCCCTCTGTTGCTGTGCTGAAGGCATGCCTCAGGAGCATAGCAAAGAAATTCCCAAAGAGGGTTGGTGCAAGTACACAGCCCTGTTTCACTCCGCTGCGTATGTTGAATGGCTCTGAGACGTTGCCGTCGTGCTGCACTATCCCCTGCATGTTGGTGTGAAACAATTCGATGAGGCTTTGCAACTTTAGTGGGCATCCTATCTTTGGCAGGATCTTGAAAAGGCCCTCTCTGCTGACCAGATTGAACGCTTTGGTGAGGTCGATGAAGGCGACGTACAGGGGCATGTTCTGTTCTCTGCACTTCTCCTGGAGTTGGCGGATGGAGAATATCATGTCTACCATTGATCGCTCAGCGCGGAAGCCACACTGAGACTCGGGGTAGACACGTTCGGCAAGCTTCTGTAGACAAACGAGAACAACTCGTGCATAGACTTTGCCAACAACGCTGAGGAGGGAGATGCCCCTGTAATTGTTGCAGTCGCTTCTCTCCCCTTTGTTTTTGTAGAGGGTGATGATCTTGGCGTCCCTCATGTCCTGTGGTACAGCACCTTCCTTCCAGCACTGGCAGAGGACGTCATGCAATGGCAGCAGTAGGGCGGTCTTGCAGTGCTTGATCAGGTCGGGGGGTATACCGTCGTTGCTGGGTACCTTGCCAGCGGCCAAGCTATCAATGGCCTTGCTGAGTTCACCGATGGTTGGCTCGGTGTCAAGTTCGTCCATGGATGGCAGGCAGTCGATGGCATCAAGGGCTGACGGTGTCACAGTGTTCTGTCTGGAGTAGAGGTCAGAGTAGTGTTCCACCCATCTCTCCATCTGCTTGTTCTTTTTTGTGATCATCTCCCCAGTGGAGGATTTGAGGGGGGCCGTCTTGCTCTGAGCCGGACCAAGTGCTTTCTTGATGCCATCGTACATACCACTGATGTTCCCTGTTATGGCAGTGGTTTGAATGTCTTGGCTGAGCTGAGTCCAGTACTCATTGGCACAGCGCCGAGCAGTCTGCTGAACTTTGCTTCTCGCAGCCCTGAGAATCTGGAAATTCTTCTCCTTTGGGTACTTCTTGTACTCAGCAAGTGCTGAGCGCTTGGTTTCAATGACGGGGGTCATCTTGGTCAACTTGGCATCAAACCAGTCCTGTGACTTCGAGGTCTTCCTCCCAAAGGTAGCCAAGGCTGTGCGGTGGATGGTGTTTCGCAGCTCTTCCCACTTCTGCTTTGCAGATTCTCCTTCTTGTGGTACACCAAGTTCCTTCTCAAAGGTGGAGGCAAACTGCTCAATAAGTTCTGGTTGGGCCATCTTGCTGGTGTCAATCCGTGCCTTTCCAGGCTGTCTAACACGATGGAATTTCTTCAGCTGCAGCTTGACCTTGCAACACACCAATGAATGGTCTGTGTTGCAATCTGCACTCTGAAATGAACAGATGATTAGCACGTTCTTCAGTGAGGTGCGCCTGGTCAGGATCAAGTCCAGCTGGTGCCAGTGCTTTGAGCGCGGATGTCGCCAGGAAACCTTGTGTTGAGGCTTAGTCTTGAAGAACGAGCTTGTGATGCACAGATCGTGATATGTGCAGAACTCGAGCAACCACTGTCCGTTGTCGTTCATTCTGCCCACACCAGATTGTCCAAGACAGGAGGGCCAGGAGTCATGGTCAGCACCCACTCTGGCATTGAAGTCTCCAAGGAGAATGAGTTGTTCAGAGTTGGGGATGATCCTGACAGTTGTTGCGAGATTCTTGTAGAACTCGTCTTTTGCCTCTGGTGTGGCTGTCAGTGTTGGGGCATACACACTGACGAGGGTGACAGGGCCTTGAGTGGTGTTGAGGCAGAGGGTGAGGAGTCATGCAGAGCCATTGCTGCCCGGTTCCACCATCTTCAGCAAGGTTTTCTTCACTGCAAAGCCCACTCCATGTTCCCTGTGTTCGTCACTGCCCTTTCCCTGCCAGTAGAACGTGTAGTCCTTCTCTCTCAGTGTGCCTGCGTCAGCCAACCGTGTTTCCTGGAGAGTGGCGATAGCCACTCCCAGTCTCTCCAGCTCATTATTGCTGATGGCAGTCTTCCTGGTGTCGTTGATGTCCTTGAGGTTAGCAACGAGTCCTGTCATCATAGTGCGGACGTTCCAAGTTCCAAGTTTTAGAGTTGGTCTCTTTTGGGGTTTTTTGACTTGCCTGGTGCGAAGGTTCTCAGCCTGCTGTTCGGACTTCTCCTCATCCCCATGCACCCAATAAGGAAAGCAAGCTGTGGCAGGACAACACCTTATTGGCTGGGGGCTGCCCAGCTTGAGGCGGGCGGTAGCTGTCCAGTGAGATCCGATGATCCCTCCCACCGTCGGGAACAACCCCTGGCGCCGCGCTCTATGCCAATTGAGCAGTGGCTTATAACCGGTAACTGTCATTCCCCGTCAGCATATCAGTGCAGCATGAAAAAAAAAAAAAAAAAAAAAAAAAAAACTAAGGCGGTACAAGCACAGCTTCCAGCAGCATTTAGACCAGTGATTTTCAACCTATGTGCCGCGGCACACTAGTGTGCTCAATATGCAGGTGAAGTGAACGTGTTTATTAACAAAGGAACGCAAACACAGAAATGTTCAATGAAGAGCAGTCAAACACAAAGTATGGATGAACAAGCTCAGTTGGCAAGAGGAGGAGGAGCCCCACACACTCACAGATGGAACTGGAGTGGAGAGGAAGGGCAGTTAATAATAATAAGGAGGAAGACTTACAAAGGTGTCAGAGCACAACTGGCTCTGGGAAAAAACAACACCTGAGTAGTCTAATAAGAAGGGAAACCAACAAGCTCCAGGACATCAACGTTGACTGAGTGTAGAGTTGACTTTAGACCTTAGACTAACACCACCACCACGAGTGCTTCCACTGCCACACATAAATACCCCGTGGACTAATGAGTGCCAAGTGGGAGCAGGTGCGGCGGCAGCCCTTGGTGCATGAGTGTGTGTCAGCATATGTGAGTAAGAATGAATATGTGTGTGTGTGTGTGTGTGTGTGTGTGTGTGTGTGTGTGTGTGCGCGTGAGTGCATGTGAGTAAGAAAACAGAGAAGAGGACAAATAATAATAATAGACAACAGGTGGATGTTGGCAGAGGAAGAGGCATGGCTCTAGGCTGGCAGGGAGCCCCAACTCAGAGGCTCCATTAACTTGCCAGTTGGGAATAATTAACAACAATCAGGAAACTACAGCCACAGATCATGGAATGGGGTTGAGACATCAACCCCGTTCATGACACCAGCAGGCTGCAGACACAGTATCCCAAAGCCTTCCAGCTTGTCTCTGGTGATTTTTAATCATGCTTCTCTGTCCTCCACCCTGCCCACTTTCACACATTATGTCACATGCCACACCAGGGACAATAAAACACTGGACTTATTTTATGCCAACACAAAAGAAGCATATCATCATCCCTCCCTCCCTCAGAAGATCTGATCATAATCTGGTTCACCTCTTACCTGTACACCAGTGATTTTCAACCTATGGGCCGCGGCACACTAATGTGCCGTGAGAGATCGTTAGGTGTGCCGTGAGAAATTATCCAATTTAACTTAATTACTCGAGTGAGTGGCTATGTTTACATGGACACAAGTAACCGGATTAAAAGCCTGATCGGAATAAAAATGCTTCATGTAAACATGGCAATCTGAATATTCTAACCCGCTCATTCGGATCAAAATTTCATTCCGATTGAGAGGGGTGGGTTATTCATCCGAATGGTGCGGATGAAAACACTTATTCCGAACACAGGGCAGAAAATATGTTTACTGCGCATGTCTGTACACCAGCCGCACGTCGACGTGACGTATTTCCGCCTTAGCAGCAGCTAGCGGAAAACATAGCGGGAGTAAAACAAAACTGGTCTGTATCGTCCTGCTGTCTCCCTCTTTTCGTCATATGCAGAAGTATGTACTTGTAGCTTTATTACAGAGACTAGCAGAAGCAAAAGTACAGTCTGAATAACACGATACAGGTCAATTTCGACACGAAGTGGGGCTCGCTAACACCGGAAGTTGCTTCTTCTTCTACTATTTTTTGAATGTTGAAATGTCGACCTGCGCATGTCAAAATTATTTATTCCGTTCAAACCTGTGACACATGAAAACGCACGTCCTAATCAGATCAGCTTTACAGGAGCAAGAGGAACTCATTGAACTGAAACAAGATCATGGTTCAAAGCTAAACTTTGCTGATCTTCCTTTGGACAGTTTTTGGTTGACTGCTGCCAAGGAGTTCCCCATTCTGGCCAACAAAGCTATTTCAACATTGCTCCCATTTTCCACAACATATCTGTGTGAGCTGAGCTTTTCAAGCTTGACTGTGATAAAAACTAAAAACAGAGAGAGACTGAGAGCTGTTGAGGAAGAGCTCCGTGTGTGTCTTTCTTCCATTCCTGCCAGGATATCAGCTTTGTGTTCATCTAAACAGGCCCAGGGTTCACACTGAGTGAGTATAAATACATTTAGAAACTGTATTGCTAACTATATTTTATTATTTTTACTGTGTTAGGCTATAGAGTGTCACTTTGGTTGGTGGTGTGCCCCAGGATTTTGTCAATGTAAAAAATGTGTCGTGGCTTAAAAAAGGTTGAAAAACACTGATTTAGACAGCCTCTCCAGGGCTATTCAGATCAAGTCAAAGCAATAATAAAATGCCACTGGCGTTTTTATAGCAGCTGATCTAAGGCCATATTCAGTTGTTAACAGCACCGGGTTGACCGGGTTTGACCAATTAACAACTGAAATTACATAATTAATTTCCCACAGAAACCTGAAAATACCAGAGCACCCTGGTTAAAAATACTGCTTCAGGCAATTAAGGAACTTTAATTTCCTAAAAATTAAAGAACAATTCAGGATATTCAAACTTCTATTATTGCACTTGTCTGCATCGTTCATTTGCTAAAAAGAGAATTTTATTTATTTTACTGTGTACATTATATTTGTTGGATAATTTACTGCTGGCAGTTTGCAGGGGGTTTTTTTGTTTTTGTTTTTTTTTTGTCAAAGCTGTTCCCTTTATACAAGAGATGAGAGTTTTATGTTTTGCATTTTGTTTCCTTACTGTCCCAAAACTGAACCAAACCATGACCTTAAAACCAAGGTACGTACCGAACCGTGATTTTAGGCGTACCATTACACCCCTAACATCCAACATAAAACCTTTGCCAAATCAAATATGCAAATCATGATGAATGAGACTTTCATACCGTATCGGTCGAGCCCTGGGTTAACAACAACCAACCTGTCAACAATGTGCTGTTAACCAACAGGGTGCCAGTGGAAACTGGGCTACTGTTGATCAAAGATTGAGCAAGAGGAGAGGGGGAAGGCATGTTAGGAGGGAGAGAAAGAAAGGGAAAGGGAGAAGTGTGAGGTGAGAGTGGGGACGTTAAATGTAGGGACTATGACTGGCAAAGACAAAGAGTTGGCTGACATGATGGAGACAAGAAAGGTAAATATACTATGTGTTCAAGAAACCAGATGGAAGGGAAGCAAGGCTAGGAGCATTGGAGGTGGATTTAAACTGTTCTACCAAGGTGTAGATAGGAAGGTAAATGGAGTAGGAGTAGTCTTGAAGAAAGACTATGTGAAGAGTGTTCAGGAGGTAAATCAGGTCGCCTGATTGCTGGGGTCTTTCTGCAACTGTGGGGGTCCTCCCTACAGTTGATAGTGCTATGAGATGACTGTTGTTGTGAAATGGCGCTATATAAATAAAGTTGAATTGAATTGAATTGAATTAAAGAAGGAGTCAGACAGAATCCTGAGCTTGAAGCTAGAAGTCAGAGGTGTGATGTTGAATGTTGTCAGTGCGTATGCCCCACAAGTTTGGTGTCAGGTAGTAGAGAAAGAGGAATTCTGGAATAAGTTGAATGAAGTGGTAGAGAGTGTCCCCAGGGGGGAGAGAGTGGTGATTGGAGTGGACTTTAATGGACTTGTAGATGAAGGGAACAGAGGTGATGAGAGGGTCCTGGGTAGGTATGGTCTTAAGGAGAGAAATGTGGAAGGACAGATGGTAGTGGATTTTGCTAAAAGAATGGAAATGGCTGTGGTGAACACATACTTTAAGAAGAGAGAGGAACATAGGGGGACTTACAAGAGTGGAAGAAGGTGCACACAGGTGGACTACATCTTTTGCAGAAGGAGAACTCTGAAAGAGATAGGAGACTGCAAGGTCATGGTAGGGGAGAATGTAGCTAGACAGCATCAGATGGTAGTCTGTAGGATGACTTTGCAAAGCAAAAAGAGGAAAACAATGAAGGCAGAGCCGAAGTGGGGGAAATTACATAAGGAAGAAGGTCGCACAGAGTTCAGGAAGGAGTTGATACACACTCTGAGTGGTAGGGAAGAATTACCAGATGACTGGGAAAGTACAGCAAAAGTATTGAGGGAAACGGGTAGAAAGGCATGTGGTGTATCCAGTGGAACGAGAAAGGAAGACAAGGAGACTTGGTGGTGGAACGAGGAGGTACAGGAAAGTATTCAAAGGAAGAGGTTAGCAAAGAAAAGTGGGATAGTCAGGGAGATGAAGAGAGTAAACAGGAGTATTTGGAATCTGAGTGCATGGAAAAGAGAGAGGTGGCAAAGGCAAAGGAAAGGGCATATAGTGAGTTGTATGAGAGGCTGAACACTAAGGAAGGAGAAAAGGACTTGTATCAATTGGCAAGACAGAGAGATCAAGCTGGAAAGGATGTGCAGCAGGTTAGGTTGATTAAGGACAGAAATTGTAATGTACTAACAGATGACAAGACTGTGTTGAGAAAGTGGAAGGAGTACTTTGAACTGATGAATTAAGAAAATGAGAGAGAGATTTGGATGGATGAAGGAAAGATGGTGAACAAGGAAGTCCCGAGGATTAGCAAGGCAGAAGTGAGGGCAGCATTGAAGAGGATGAAGAATGAAAAGGCGGTTGGTCCAGATGACATACTGTACCTTTGGAGGTATGGAAATGTTTAGAAGAGATGGCAGTGGACTTTTTAACCAGATTATTTAACACAATCTTGGAGAATGAAAGGATGCCTCAGGAGTGGAGAAGAAGTGTTTTGGTACCAATTTTCAAGAACAAAGGTGATGCTCAGAGCTGTAGTAACTACAGAGGCATAAAGTTGATCAGTCACACTATGAAGATATGGGAAAGAGTTGTTGAAGCCAGGTTAAGAGGAGAAGTGACAATCAGTGAGCAGTAGTTTGGTTTCATGCCAAGAAAGAGTACTACAGATGCAATGTTTGCTCTAAGAAGGTGCCACTGCCGGCCAGCTGTCTGTCAGGAATGCTGTGTTCATTATTTGCTGTCAACTTGTTTCTGCTTATCTTGTGCTCTCATGTGTCTGCTCTACTTGTCTACGATCAACAAACACTTTTAGACCTGCAATATATCAATATACAAAAGTTTGATGTGAGGATTAAGTCAGTGAGTTCTTATCCACATCTTGCTGATATACCTTTATGCCTACACTTTTTGACCTGTGCTCCACTCTCTAGGAAACGCCCGAGTAGACGCGACAAGCCGGCCAGTGTATCTGTATGTTTTGAGACTTACCTGGAGTTATCCTTTTTGCGAACCTGTCGTCCTCTGTGTGATGACTCCTGGTATCCCCATTCCGTCGGGCACCTAAGATGGGACGCCATTAGACTCAACCTGCTTTCCCTCCTGTCTCCTCCTTGGACTCATGGCCGGAGCCTTTTCTGCTGCGGCCCCGCAGATGCGGCGTGAACCACGGAAACCTTCGGCTGTTGGACCGGGCTTCTTCCTCAGCCAATAAGGATGTGAATATTCGTATGGCCCTACTAAATACCAGATCTTTGACAAATAAGACGTCCATTCTCAATGACTTCTTCATCTCCCGTGAGTTGGATTTTATGTTTTTAACCAAGACATGGCTTCATGCTGGTGAATTTGCTCTTTTCTCCAAACTCCTTCCTCCTAACTGTTCCTTCTGTTCCCCGGACCACAGCTGAAGGAGGTGGGTTGGCTTCAGTGTTTAAAAACAGTTTTCAATGTTGGGAGGTGGAGTGGGGTTTATACTCCAGTTTTGAGCTGCAACTGATTGAAATAAACGTTTCTCCTCCTCTGCTCTGCGCGGTCATGTATCGGCCACCAAAGCGCATCAAGGATTTTATTGACTTTGCTGACTTGTTAATGACTTTGCTGACTTGTTAATGGGCCTCACGTTAAAATATGACTGTCTTTTAATTGATTTACCATTCATGTTTGTTGTGAAACTGGACCTCATGTTAAAGATTTTATTAATCTCATTGATTTGTTTTCTTTGGTCCAGTCGGTAAATCTCCCTACTCATGAAAAAAGACGTGTTGGATCTTGTTTTATCACATGGGCTGAAGATTTGCATAACAGAGATATGTGATATATGCATATCGGATCAACTGTCTGTTTTATTCACAACTACAGTGTCCACCACTGGGGTAAAATCTGGACCTTCTGCATGTCGTGTGCGCACATTTAATCCATCCTTTTTAACACATTTTACCACTGCTTTTATGAGCGCTGACCTATGTAATCTGGACGTTTGTGCAAGCCTTAGTGCAGACGAGCTCACAGACTGTTTTAATAATACCTGCACCTGTTGGACCTGTAGCTCCTTTTAAAGTTAAACGTCCTAAAACTTTGTGTGAGCCCTGGCTGAATGAAACCACCCGCACTCTCAGACGTGAGTGCAAACGTGCCAAGAGGAAGTGGAAGAAGGACAAACTCCAAGTCTCTTTAGATTTTTTACACAACTGTTTATCAAATTATCAGAAGGTTGTCAAATCTGCTAAATCCAGATACTTCTCCAATATCATTTCAAACAACAGTCACAGACCTCGAGCTCTTTTTAGTGTTTTTAATTTAATAGCAAATTTACAATGTGAATCTGATAGTGCTGTGGCTTCTCCTGCCCTCTGTGAAAGTTTTCTGAAATTTTTTGTAGAGAAAATCGCTGCCCTGAGACCTATTTTGCGCCAGGTTAATACAAGTCCTTCCATACCTCCTCCATGCCCAGCTATCTTTGAGCAGTTTGAGCCTTTCAGTTTACAGTGCATCTGGAAAGTATTCACAGAGCTTCACTTTTTCCACATTTTGTTATGTTACAGCCTTATTCCAAAAGGGATTAAATTCATTTTTTCCTCAAAATTCTACACACAATACCCCATAATGACAGTGATTTTTTTTTTAGATTTTTGCAAATTTATTAAAAATAAAAAAAAACTAAGAAATCACATGTACATAAGTATTCACAGCCTTTGCCATGAAGCTCAAAATTGAGCTCAGGTACATCTTGTTTTCACTGATCATCCTTGGGATGTTTCTACAGCTTAATTGGAGTCCTCCTGTGGTAAATTCAGTTGATTGGACATGATTTAGAAAGGCACACACCTGTCAGTATAAGGTCCCACAGTGTACAGTGCATGTGAGAGCACAAACCAAGCATGGGATCAAAGGAAATGTCTGTAGACCTCCGAGACAAGATTGTCTCATGGCACAAATGTGGGGAAGGGTACAAAAAGGACAGGGACTGCTACAGGGAGGTTAAATACCGGTTTAACAGAGAGCTGAAGAGGGCTAAATCTGTGTACTCAGAGAGACTCCAGCAGCAGTTCACTGCTAATGATTCGGCTTCCGTGTGGAGAGGACTGAGGCAAATCACCAACTATCGACCTAAGGCTCCTAAAGGTCAGGATGACAAAGCCCTTTGTCAGAGACTGTCCCAACACTATGCCCGTTTTGACACCTCATCATCTGTGTCCAACTCCCCCCCTCCCTCCAGCTCCACAGCCTCCACATTCCCTACTTCATTTAAGGCACCCCCCCCCCCTCCTCCCCCCCTCCCCTTATCATCAGTGAGCAGGATGTGCTCAAACAGTTCTCCAGACTGAACCCGCGCAAGGCCCCCGGCCCAGACGGCGTGTCTCCCTCCACCCTGAGACTCTGTGCGAAACAGCTGGCTCCTGTATTCACAGACATTTTTAACACCTCCCTTAAGTTATGCCACGTGCCATCCTGCCTCAAATCCTCCACCATCATCCCTGTCCCCAAGAAGCCACGGATCACTAGACTTAATGACTACAGACCTGTAGCGCTCACCTCTGTAGTCATGAAGTCCTTTGAGCGCCTGGTCCTGTCCCACCTCAAGTCCATCACCACCCCTCTCCTGGACCCGCTGCAGTTTGCCTACCGAGCCAACAGGTCTGTAGACAATGCAGTCAACCTGGCCCTCCACTCCATCCTGCAGCACCTGGACTCCCCGGGAACCTACGCCAGGATCCTGTTTGTGGACTTCAGCTCCGCATTCAACACCATCCGCCCCGCTCTGCTCCGGGACAAGCTGTCCCTGCTCAACGTGCCTGACTCCCTCTGCAGGTGGATCATCGACTTCCTGACGGACCGGAGGCAGCATGTGCGGCTGGGAAAGACTGTCTCAGACTATACTAGCATCAGCACCGGATCACCCCAGGGCTGTGTACTTTCCCCCCTACTCTTCTCCCTTTACACCAACTCCTGCACCTCCAGCCACCAGTCTGTCAAGTTGATCAAGTTTGCGGACAACACCACCCTCATCGGGCTCATCTCCAACGGCGACGAGTCCGCCTACAGGAGAGAGGTGGCCCAGCTGGCGTCCTGGTGCAGCAATAACAACCTGCAGCTGAACGCTCTGAAGACAGTGGAGATGATTGTAGACTTCAGGAAAGTCACTACTCCTCTGCCCCCCCTCACCCTCTCAGGCTCTCCCATCACCACTGCTGATTCCTTCCGCTTCCTAGGCACTACCATCACCAGGGACCTCAAATGGGAGCTGACCATCAGCTCACTCATCAAAAAAGCCCAGCAGAGGATGTTCTTCCTGCGGCAGCTGAGGAAGCTCAAGCTACCCACCAAGATGTTAGTGCAGTTCTACACAGCCATCATCGAGTCCATCCTCACCACCTCCATAACCGTGTGGTACGCAGGAGCCACTGCCAGGGACAGACTAAGGCTGCAGCGCGTCGTGCGCACTGCTGAGAAGGTGATCGGCTGCAAGCTCCCATCTCTCCAGGATCTGTACATCTCCAGGACCCGGAGGCGTGCTGGCCGGATCATAGCCGATCCCTCACACCCTGGTCACGTACTGTTTGCCCCCCTCCCCTCTGGTAGAAGACTTCGGTCCATCCAGACTAAAACCTCCCGTCACATGAACAGCTTCTTCCCCTCTGCCATTAGACTGCTGAACACTAAGTGACTCTCGTGCACCATGTACAGCAGCTCAACCAGACTCATGTCAATCATCACTGTTTTCTTCCTGCATTACCGACTGCACTATATAGTTCTCCACAGTATCTGCTGCTGGCTAATATATATTTTAACTGTTGACCAGTATCACTTAATCTTATCCTACACTTTATTACATGTATAGTTTATTTCTCTTATCTTATCATGTTTAATGTTGCAGCATTGTACCGAGACAAATTCCTAGTTTGTGTACTACATGAACAATGGCAATAAACCTGATTCTGATTCTGATTCTGATTCTGAAAAAAAAATCTGCTGCTTTCAAGGTCCCAATGAGCACAGTGGCCTCCATTATCCGTACATGGAAGAAGTTCAGAACCACCAGGACTCTTCCTAGAGCTGACCGGCCATCTAAACTGAGCGATCGGGGGAGAAGGGCGGTAGTCAGAGAGGTGACTGAAAACCCGATGGTCACTCTATCAGAGTTCCAGCGTTCCTCTGTGGAGAGACGAGAACCTTCCAGAAGGACAACCATCTCTGCAGCAATCCACCAATCAGGCCTGTATGGTAGAATGGCCAGATTGAAGCCACTCCTTAGTGAAATTCACATGGCAGCCTGCCTGGAGTTTGCCAAAAGGCACCAGAAGGACTCTCAGACCATGAGAAACAAAATTCTCTTGTCTGATGAGACAAATATTGAACTCTTTGGCGTAAATGCCAGGCATCATGTTTGGAGGAAACCAGGAACCACTCATAACCATGTCAATGGTGGTGGCAGGATCACGCTGTGGGGATGTTTTTCAGCGGCAGGAACTGGGAAACTAGTCAGGATAGAGGGAAAGATGAATGCAGCAATGTATAGAGACATCCTGGATGAAACCCTGCTCCAGAGCACTCTTGGCCTTAGACTGGGGCGATGGTTCATCTTTCAGTAGGACAAGATATCCAAGGAGTGGCTTCAGGACAACTCTGTGAATGTCCTTGAGTGGCCCAGCCAGAGCCCAGACTTGAATCCAATTGAACATTTCTGGAGAGATCTGAAAATGGCTGTGCACCAATGCTTCTGATCCAACCTGATGAAGCTTGAGAGGTGCTGCAAAGAGGAATGGGCGAAACTGCCCAAAGATAGGTGTGCCAAGCTTGTGGCATCATATTCAAAAAGACTTAAGGCTGAAATTTCTGCCAAAGGTGCATCAATAAAGTATTGAGCAAAGGCTGTGAAGACTTATGTTATGTCCCCATGCGCTTTTACACAGCGCACAGAGGAGAGGAAAAGTAAACCCACATGCAGAGAGTGTTGACTGAAATTTTTTGAACAAAAATTGGTTCAGTCCAGCAGCAGTTATGATGAGCAAACAGAGAGATTAGTTAAACAGTCATTGAGGGTTCTGGGAGAACAGGGACGCCTCTAGCACACTCAACAGCCCGAGGGAGAGAACGCCTAGTACCGCAGGACAGCTGAAATGCACGGAGAGACAGGCAAATTAAACTTACGGGCTGGAGCAGTCCGAGGCAGTCCATGCTGTCCGAAGTGCAGGTAAACAGGAACAGCCGTTAACATCAGGTAACGAGCAGATGTCAGGTAATGTTAGAAGAAGACTAAACAGTCAGGCTGAACACACTAAGCAGGGAGTGGAGAACAAGCAGTTACCAATAAGCGCACCACCCAGTGCGAAGCGGTACCGTGGAGAACAGGCAGGGCTTCTAGACATGAGTAGGTGCTAACATACACTGAGGGGATCAGCAACAGTGTAAATCCACAGTGATCCATCAATCTCTTTCCACAGATACAGAGCTTAAGTAATGCCAATACTAATGAGGAAAGAGATCGCTGGTGTGAGTAATGAGAGGGAGTGAATCAGTGGGAGTGCGTTGGCTGGACTGAGTGGAAGCAGGTGTGCATGAGTGAATGTCTGAGCATGTGAGTGAAGATGAATGGAAGTGTGTGTGTGTAAGTGTGCAGGAGAGTTCATGTGAATGTGAATGTGTGCGCGGAACAGAAAAGTAAACAATAATGAGACACAGCTGATCCCACTGACAAGAGGAGGAGGCGTGGCTGAGCTGTCAGGGAGCGAAAGGACCCAAGAGGCTCCCTGAGAGCGTCTGATGGAAAATATACAGCCCAAAGAGACATAATAGCCACTGCATCATAGAACTGGGTTTGGAACCGCCAAACCCAAGTTCATGACACTTATGTACATGTGATTTCTTAGTTTTTTATTTTTAATAAATTTGTAAAAATCTAAAAAAACCCACTTTTTTTCACATTATCATTATGGGTTATTGTATGTAGAATTTTGAGAGAAAAAAATGAATTTAATCCCTTTTGAAATAAGGCTGTAACATAACAAAATGTGGAAAAAGTGAAGCGCTTTGAATATTTTCCAGATGCACTGTATCTGAATTAAACAAGGTACTCCAAATTCCCCTTTGGACAATGTTTCCTCTCGCCTTTTTAGAGACATTTTTCACACTTTGGGGTTAATCATTCGTATCTTGATTAATATTTCTCTAACATCTGGCTGTGTTCAAGCTGCTGTAGTACAGCCACTTATTAAAAAGAAAAATCTTGACCTCACCGTCCTTTCTAATTATAGGCCAATATCTAAACTATCATTTTTGTCCAAAGTTCTGGAGAAAGTTGCTCTTATTAAACTCCAGACATTTTTAAACTTGCATGGCATATGTGAAAAGTTTCAGTCTGGTTTTAGATCCTCCCACAGTACTGAGATGGCCCTTTAAAGAGTTTTTAATGATCTTCTTTTAATTGCTGATTTTCAGGTTCAGGTTCAGGTTACTTTATTTGTACCCGTAGGTAGATTTGTTTTGCAGTCTGGTGACATCCATATTTACAAGCCACAAATTACATTCAACATAGACACAAAACACAGGCACACATGACGATGACTATAAACATGATAAAAATATTCAAGACTCCATCAATCAGGGTATAAAAAGACAAAGAGATGGGAGAAAAACCAGAGGTAAGAGAGAAGGGTCATATTAAAAGTTAAAAACTAGTCAAAGAGGTTAAAAACTCAAAGGTCTAAAACCCAATAAAATATTTAGAACCCAAGTAACATCCTACAAAAATAAGTAAATATAAAATGGAGTTAATAAATGGGTACCTAAATTATGTGCAATATATTGTTACAGCTTGTTCAACTCTTTGACAGCAGCAGGAACAAAGCTGTTTTTGTAGCGCTGGGTTCTACTTTTTGGGACAGCAAACCTCCGTCTTGAGGGAAGAAGCTGAAAGTTGCAGTGCAAAGGGTGGGAGTCATCATTTAAAATGGAGGTAGCCATCCTCTGTACTTGTCTGGTGTACAGGGATGTCAGGCTCAGCTGTGGCTCACTGTCACGCCGCGCCATTCATCAGCGGCGCCACCTGCTCACGCACCTGCTACTCGTCAGCGGCGAGGGATAAAAGCCGCCTCGCCCTGAGCTTCGGCCTGAAGCCGTTAGACTTCATCGCCTTCAATGCGAAGCGTCAACCCTCTCTTCAGCGTCAAGCTAGTGGTAAGAAGATTCCTTTCCTTACCTCTCCCAGTCTGCTCCCCTGTGCACAGGTGGATTCCTCGGCGGCGGACAACTCCGTCCCTCGTCCTTCCTCGCTGCTGCACCGAGTCCTGCAGGTGACTGTCTCCCGGGGTTCCGTCCTTGTAGTGCCTGCCATCTGTCAAACTCAAGTAAGCTTCTCTCCCTCGCCTATTCTCCTCCTGTATTGGTGTGTGCCTGTCACCCTGTGTCTGTTCTCTCCCATAGGGTTGCCGGCTGAACGGTCTCCTGCCTCTGTGCCCGAAGCAGACGCCACCACCAATACATTAACATTCCACTGACACACACCCATACACCCCTGCTGTTAATAAACAGTTTGAACTACTCTGAACCTGTGTGTGTGCGTCTCCTGAGCCGAACGTTATGTCAGTACGGCTTCAGCAGAGCGGCTCGGCAGACGGCGGGCTCGCGCACCGGCTTACCACTCTCGAGGTTCGGGTGGATCAAATTGCTTATCAGCAGCAGGTGATTTTAACTCAACTTATTACCATCACTAACCGATTGGACCGCCTGGACCCCCAACAGCCGTTCCCCCCGGCTCACCAGGGTGGCGCAGCTCCTGCTGTCCCAGCGGCCGTCCAGCCGGCTCCTGCGGCACCGGTTCGGCTCACGCCGATTCCAACCCCCGCCCGCTTTAGCGGAAAGCTCGGCGGAGCGCGGGGGTTCATTATGCAGTGTGAGTCCGTATTCCACCGTGTGCCCGGAGACTTCCCCTCGGATCACAGCCGAATTGGCTACATAGGGAATCTCCTGGAGGGGCGCGCGTTAACTTGGACCTACGCCATTATGGCGAAGCCCAGTTACGCCACCCTCACCTATGACCAGTTCGTGGCACGCTTCCTGGAGGTCTTTGACCATTCCCGAATCGAGACGGTCCAAGTCGATCGGCTTCTTGCTCTCCAGCAGGGAAGCCGGTCGGCAGCGGACTATGCGGTTGACTACCGGGTAGCGGCGGAGGAACTGGGCTGGGACGAACGCTCCCTCTGTGGCCTGTTCCTCCGCAGCCTGAATGATGATCTGAGGGATGAACTGGCTGGTCGGGATATCCCTGGGACGCTAGCTGAGCTAACTTCTCTCGCCATCAGCTTGGATAACAGGCTGCGTGAGCGCTCCTCTGGGCGGAAGTTGTCTTCTTCTCGCCCTCGGGGAGCCTCGTCGCGCCTGCCCCAAGCTCGCCCCCTGGCGACGCCGCCGCCATCGCACTCCGAGGAGTCGGAGCCGATGGTGACGGGCTGGACAAAGCTCTCCCCGGCAGAGAGACAACGCCGCCGTGAGTTGAATCTCTGCATGTATTGCGGAGATAATCAACACACGGTGGAGCTTTGTCCACATAAGCCAAACGGCGGGGTCCGCGAGTCACTGTAGGGGGCCTCGCGGACGTCAATCGGTTAAGTCCCCTTACCCAATTGAAGCTGCCCATCCGTTTTTGCCACAATCCCACTGGGCATCTCACCCACGCACTGGTGGATTCGGGTGCAGAAGGCAGCTTTATTTCACAAAGCCTGGCAACCCGTTTGGGCATTCGCTGTCAGGCACTGAAGAATCCTATCTCCCTTGTTAATCTCTCCCGTGCCTCCCTTGGGAGAGTATCACACCAAACCATCCCCGTTCCGGTCATCATCTCGGGAAATCACCGGGAGGAGATGACCTTCTACGTCCTTCCCAACTCTGTGTCGCCCGTCATCCTGGGGTATCCCTGGCTTCGCCTTCACAACCCGGTCCTGGATTGGAAATCAGCTGGGATATCGGCATGGAGTACGTTCTGTATGGGCACCTGCCTTCAGTCCGCTGCCTGCTCTCCGTCCGCTCCTCCCCCTGCGACGAACGCTGCACCCCCGGACCTGTCTCTGGTGCCCCCAGAATTTCACGACCTGGGTATGGTGTTCAGCAAAGCGAAAGCTATGTCTCTCCCCCCTCATCGGCCCTATGACTGCGCCATCAACCTCCGCCAGGGGGCTCCCTTACCTTCTGGTCGCCTTTACAGCCCGTCTGCGCCGGAGAAGGAGACGATGAACGCCTACCTGAAGGAGTCATTAAGTGCTGGAATAATCCGCCCATCATCGTCACCCGTGGGGGCAGGGTTCTTCTTCGTGGGAAAGAAGGATGGGTCCCTCCGCCCTTGTATCGACTACCGGGCCCTCAATAATATCACGGAGAAGGACCGTTACACCCTGCCTCTCATGGACACTGCTTTCCACTCCCTCCAGGGGGCGACCTGGTTCACCAAGCTGGACCTACGCAGCGCTTACCACCTCGTCCGGATCCGGGAGGGAGATGAGTGGAAAACGGCCTTCCGTACCCCGAACGGCCACTTTGAATACCTGGTGATGCCGTTCGGGTTGACCAACGCTCCTGCAGTCTTCCAGCGCCTCATTAATGGCGTCCTCCGGGACTTCATTGGCCTTTTCGTGTTCGTCTACCTGGACGATATTCTCATCTTCTCCAAGTCCAGGGATGAGCACCAGGTCCACGTGAGGCGGGTCCTCCAAAGGCTGCTGGAGAATCGTCTGTACGTTAAGGCTGAAAAGTGTGAATTTTACGCCAGGAGTACGTCCTTCCTGGGGTTCATCATTGCCCACGATAAGGTGCTCCCCGACCCAGAGAAGGTAAAGGCGGTGGTGGAATGGCCCACACCTGCATCCCGGAAACAGGTGCAGCAATTTGTTGGCTTCGCCAATTTCTACCGCCGCTTTGTCCCCAACTTCAGTGCCATCGTTGGACCACTGACCCGCCTCACGTCCCCGAAGGTCCCGTTCCGGTGGACCGAAGAGGTCGCTGCCGCCTTCGAGGCGCTGAAGGCGGAATTCTCCTCCTCCCGGGTCCTTCGCCAGGTCGACCCCGCGCTGCAGTGCATCGTAGAGGTAGACGCTTCGGACACGGGAGTGGGAGCAGTGCTGTCCCAGCGGTCACCGGACGATGGCGCCAAACGACCGTGCGCCTTCTTCTCCCGGCGCTTGTCCCTGGCGGAGAGAAACTACGATGTGGGGGACAGAGAGCTCTTGGCCATCAAGCTCGCCCTGCAGGAGTGGCGCCACTGGTTAGAGGGGGCGAACCTGCCGTTTGTGGTCCTCACGGACCACAAGAACTTGGAATACTTACGATCTGCCAAGCGCCTGAACGCCCGCCAGGTGAGCTGGTCCCTGTTCTTCGCCAGGTTCCAATTTTCTATCACCTTCAGGCCTGGCTCTAAGAACGTCCTGCCTGACGCCCTCTCCAGGCAGTTCGCCCCCGTGGAGTCGGAGGAGGCTCCCCACTCCATCCTGCCCAGGTCGTGCATCGTGGGAGCCATCTCGTGGGACATCGAGAGCAAGATCCGGAAGGCACAGGAGGTGGAACCTGACCCTGGCGGCGGACCGGAGGGGAGGCTGTTCGTGCCATCCGCGGTCCGAGGAGAGGTCATCCACTGGCTCCACACCTCCAAGCTCACCTGTCACCCTGGCACCTCCCGGATGATAGATCTCCTCCAACGGTCCTTTTGGTGGCCAGGCCTGCGGAGGGATGCAGCCCGCTACGCCCGGGCTTGCCCAATCTGTGCCACCTGCAAGTCGGGAAATGCCCCTCCAGCGGGTCTGCTCCAGCCCCTGCCCGTCCCTGGCAGGCCCTGGTCGCACATCGCGTTGGATTTCGTCACCGGACTCCCTGTCTCCAACTCCTATGACACCATCCTGACCATCGTGGACCGCTTCTCCAAGGCCGTGCACTTCGTCCCCCTGCGAGGCCTCCCTACTGCCCTGGAGACGGCGGACCTCCTCGTCCAACACGTGGTCAGGCTGCACGGGATTCCGGTGGACGTGGTCTCGGACCGGGGCCCCCAGTTTTCATCCGAGGTTTGGAGGTCTTTCTGCAACGCCATCGGAGCCAAGGTGAGCCTCTCCTCCGGCCATCACCCCCAATCCAACGGGCAGTGTGAGAGGACCAACCAGGAGCTGGAGGCTGCGCTCCGCTGTGTGTCCAGATCCAAACCCACGTCCTGGAGCAACCATCTTGCCTGGGTTGAATATGCCCACAACACCGCTCGCTCTTCTGCTACAGGGATGTCCCCCTTCAAAGCGTCCCTGGGTTACGACCCCCCGCTGTTTCCGGAGCAGGAGAGTGAAGTAACTGTCCCGTCAGTTAGGGCCCATCTCAGTCAGTTCCGCTCCACCTGGACTGCCGCGCGCCATGCGCTATTACGCACAGCGGAGCGCAACAGGACTGTGGCGGACCGGCGTAGAAGACCTGCCCCGGCGTACAGAGTTGGGCAGCTTGTTTACATTTCCACCCAGAACGTCACTCTAAAAGGCGAGAGGAGAAAGCTGGCACAGCGCTTCATGGGTCCCTATCCCATCACCCGGATCATCAACCCGGTGGCTGTGCGCGTGGCTATTCCCCCCTCCCTCCGCATTCATCCTACTTTCCACGTGTCAAAGGTGAAACTGGCAGTCTCTGACCCCCTTTGCCCTCCTCCTGCAGCGCAACCCGCGCCCCGGATGATTGGTGGCCATCCGGCCTGGTCCGCCTCCTCCATCCTGGACTCCCGGCGCCGGGGTCGTGGGTTGCAATACTTGGTGGACTGGGAGGGCTATGGGCCCGAGCATCGACAGTGGGTGCCCCCGTTGTTTGTGTTGGACCCATCGCTCATCGCGGACTTCCACCGAGCGCACCCGGATAAGCCATCGCCAGGAGGCGCTGCTAGAGGGGGGAGTACTGTCACGCCGCGCCATTCATCAGTGGCGCCACCTGCTCACGCACCTGCTACTCGTCAGCGGCGAGGGATAAAAGCCGCCTCGCCCTGAGCTTCGGCCTGAAGCCGTTAGACTTCATCACCTTCAATGCGAAGCGTCAACCCTCTCTTCAGCGTCAAGCTAGTGGTAAGAAGATTCCTTTCCTTACCTCTCCCAGTCTGCTCCCCTGTGCACAGGTGGATTCCTCGGCGGCGGACAACTCCGTCCCTCGTCCTTCCTCGCTGCTGCACCGAGTCCTGCAGGTGACTGTCTCCCGGGGTTCCGTCCTTGTAGTGCCTGCCATCTGTCAAACTCAAGTAAGCTTCTCTCCCTCGCCTATTCTCCTCCTGTATTGGTGTGTGCCTGTCACCCTGTGTCTGTTCTCTCCCATAGGGTTGCCGGCTGAATGGTCTCCTGCCTCTGTGCCCGAAGCAGACGCTACCACCAATACATTAACATTCCACTGACACACACCCATACACCCCTGCTGTTAATAAACAGTTTGAACTACTCTGAACCTGTGTGTGTGCGTCTCCTGAGCCGAACATTATGTCACTCACCAAGCAAACGACTGGACCATCTAACTACCTGATCCAAGGATTTCCTCTGTTTCAGTTTTATCTGACCAAACCATGACACTAAAGAAAAGGATAAAACAGATTCAATAAAAGCCCGATAAAACATTGTCATTATGGTTCGGTCACTTTGGAAGCGTGCAAGTTTTCTAAAGCAATGCAAATGTTGCTGACCCTTTTTGCACACCCTTTCGCAGTTCTCTTCAGAGTTTAAATTACTATCAATAATCGTCCCAAGATATTTGTACGATTGTACACATTCGGTGGTCTGGCCTTTTAGTATGGTGACTTTGTGACTGGGAGTTTTCCTCCTAAAGTCAATAATCATGTCTTTAGTTTTTGTCGTATTCAGCTGCAGGTAGGAATCCTCACACCAGTGAACAAAATCATCAACTACTGTGCCGTGGCCACTCTCACCATCCTGGAGGAGACTGACAATAACGGAGTCATCAGCATACTTTATAATGTGTCTGTTGTCACGTCTGCTCCGACACATGTTTGTGTACAGGATGAAGAGTAGTGGTGACAACACACACCCCTGAGGAGAGCCAGAAGAAGAGCACTTTAGGTCAGACAATGTACCATTGACCCTTACTCTCTGCGTCTTACAACACACACCCCTGAGGAGAGCCAGTAGAAGAGCACTTTAGGTCAGACAATGTACAATTGACCCTTACTCTCTGCGTCCTGTTGGTAAAGAAATCCAGAATCCAACCCACCAGATTATTGCTTAAATCAAATTGTTGCAGGAGCCTTTCAACTAAGATATGAGGTTGGATTGTATTAAAGGCGGAGGAAAAGTCCACAAATAAAAGTCTGGCATGTGTCCCATTAAAATCCAGATGTTTAAAAAGCATGTCAAACAGAGTGACAGTGGCATCCTCCACTCCTCTGTGAGGCCTATAGGCAAACTGCAGAGGATCCAATGCATGCTTAGTCTGCTTTAGGACCTCACATCTGACCAGTTTTTCAAAAATTTTCATTAAAATTGAAGTCATAGCAACTGGTCTAAAGTCGTTTACCATTTTAGGACAGCTGGATTTTGGAACGGGAACAACCACGGCTTCTTTCCAGATCTTAGCCACATGTTGTGTCTGTAAGGACTTATTGAAAATGTAATGAAATATAGGACTCAGTTCATGTGCACAGGACTTTACCAAGCACCCACATATATTATCAGGGCCCTGACTTTTGTTCACTTTTACAGCGCAGAACTCCCTTTTAACATCCTGCACCTCAGTATTAAAGTGCTGATTGTCTTTGAGTTTCTGTTTCAAATCTTGGGTTTCTGTGCTAAAATCAAAGGAGTCAAAACGACCATAAAAACAATTAAGAGCATTAGCCAGCTCTGTGTCTGAATTAAAGCCATCTAAAAACACACGATTACTGTGCTCTGTGCTCTGAAGGCCTGCAATAGTTTCATACTGGCCCAGGCTGAACCAAGTTTCTTTGTTGCCATCTTGCTTTCCAGTTCTGATTTATAATTCTGTTTTGCTCTTAAAATTTCGGACTTCAGCTCTTTTGTGGCAACCTGTAGCTCAGAAACAGACCCCTGTTTAAAGGCAAGTGCTTTCCTCTGTAAGCAGGATTTAACTGATTTTGTAACCCATGGTTTGTTGTTGGGATATATTTTGACACGTTTACGTGGAACGATCTTATTTTTACAGAAAGCCATGTATGAGCATGTGACGTCCACCAAAGAGTCCAAATCATCCCTGCAGGCCAGTGTGAACATCTCCCAGTCTGTACAGTTAAAGCATTCCTGGAGGCTGTGCACTGAATCTTCTGTCCACACATCACTGTCTCTCGTCTCCACCTTGCCTCTTCTGAGAGCAGTTTTATATGTGGGCAGCAAATTTACACAGTTGTGAGCTGAGGATCCTAAAGGAGGAAGGGGGAGTGATTTATAGGCCCTCTCTATGGATCCATAGCACAGGTCCAATGTCTTTTTTCGCCTGGTTGGGCAGGAGACATACTGATAAAAGTTTTTAAGTGTCTTCTTTAAAGAAACATGGTTAAAATCCCCAAGAATGAACTTTGGCACCTCTGGAGAAATTGATTGCAGCCACTGGATCACATCAAAGATGGTGCTGGAGGCGGTGTCAGCGTCTGCCCTCGGGTGAATGTACACAGTTGTGATGAAAAGCTGGGGGAACTCGCGAGGCAAATAAAAGGGGCGTAGTGACACAGACAGCAGCTCCACATCGGGTGTACAGATACGCTCTCTGACCATGACAGATGTGCAGTACTGCTTATTAATGTATAAACATACGCCGCCCCCCTGACGTTTCCCCGTTACCTCTTCCTGCCGATCCGAGCACAGTGGGGCTCCAAAACCGTCAATCCACAGGTCTGCGTCTCGGTCATTCGCATTAAGCCAAGATTCGGTGAAAGCCATGACACAGCAGTTCTTAAAGTCCTTCTGGTAGCGTACATTCCCTTGAATTTCATCCACCTTGTTTCTCAGAGACTGCACGTGTTCCAAAAATAATAGAAGGAAGAGGAATGTTACCAAACTGACGTCTTCTCAGGCGCAATTTCACACCTCCACGCTTTCCGCGTTTCCTTCTCCCGTCTCTCCCGTCTCTCTTTTCACCGCTGTGTCCGTCTCTCAAAATAAAGTCCGACAGTTGCGGCTTAGGCTCAATCACAGCCGCTGCATCAACCGTGTTTAAATGCAGCAACATGTCCCTGGAATAATGTATTCTGCCCGCCATGATGCCAGTCGCGTTTACCTCATAGACAAAGAGCCGGAAGAAAAGTAGCCGCAATGCAAAAAAGGGGAGTAAGTCCATGTTGATGGAACCAGGGAGCTCTTCGCCATACAGTCCACAAACATTCCAGGACAGAAATGACACAGAGGATTTCGTAAAAACACATTAAAGTACATAAAAACAAGACAAACAGACGACGGACTTTTCACCAGCTGCCGGTCGCTGCATGCGCATGCGCCCAAGGACAGTGATTTTGGCAGTTCTGCTGTTTTAGTGTTTTTAGACCTGTCTGCTGCCTTTGATACTGTGGATCACCAGATTTTTCTGTCTCAACTTGAACATGTTGTTGGTATCAAAGGCACTGCACTAGCTTGGTTTAAATCTTATTTGACAGACTTTTCAGCTTTTCAGTTAGTATAGGAAAGTTCTCTTCAGCAGCAGCTCCCCTTACTTGTGGCATCCGTCAGGGGTCTGTTTTGTGTTCAGTCTTGTTTTCCCTGTATATGTTGCCTTTAGGGTCCATCTTCAGGAAATATAATATTCCATTTCATTGCTTTGCTGATGATATTCAAGTCTATATGCCCCTCACACAAAACAGCAGTAACTCATTACAGCCTCAGCTAAACTGTCTACGCAACATAAAGACTTGGCTAAAGCTAAACTTTCTCAACCTCAGTGAAAATAAAACTGAGGTTACCTGTTTTGGAAAAACTGGCAACCCCACTGGTATTCTTGGACCTTTTGCTCCCTATTGTAGCAGGACTGTCAGAAGCTTGGTTGTCATTATTCACAGTTCTTTTAAGATGGACAAACAGATTAGCTCAGTTGTCAAAACTAGTTTTTATCAACTGCAAATGATTGCCAAGGTGAAGTCTTATCTCACGCCTAGAGATTTACAAAAAGTGATACATGCTTTTATTACTTCATGATTGGACTACTGTAATTCACTCTATTTTGGAGCAGAACAGTCTTTCGTGCATCGTTTGCAGCTAGTCCAGAATGCAGCGGCTCAGCTTTTAACTGGTATAAAAAAACGTGAACATACCACTCCTGTTTTATCTTCCCTTTACTGACTTCCTGTCCATTTTAGGATTGATTTTAAGGTTATATTGTTAACCTTTAAGGGCTTAAATGGAACATCCTATTAGTCAGAACTTGTTTCCACTCATTCACTTGTAAGAGCACCAAGATCAACTAACCAGATGCTCTTAGATGTATCAAAATCTAAGTAAAATGGAGAGGTGATTGAACTTTTTCAGTAGTGGCTCCAAGACTGTGGAACAGTTTACCTGTACACATACACACTGCTGAAACATTAAATGATTTTAAATCACTGCTGAAGACACATCTGTTCTCACTGGCATTTGATTTAAGCAGAGAGTGAAAACTCAACAGTTGGCTGTTTTCTGAACTGTCTTCATTCTATTTTTTATGCATTTGATTTCTATTTGTTGTGCATCTTGGGTAGTGCAGCTTGATTTTGGCTCTGTCTCGATGTACAGCACTTTGGTCAATTTGATTGTTTTTAAATGTGCTCTACAAATAAACTTGACTTTGACTTGACTTTGACTAAGGTGTTGATGGAGAAGTATAGAGAAAGTCAGAAGGAGTTGTACTGTCTTTGTGGATATAGAGAAACCATATGATAGGGTGCAAAGAGAGGAAGTGTGGTACTGTATGAGAAAGTCAGGAGAGGCAGAGAAGTATGTGAGGGTGGTGCAGGACATGAATGAGAACAGCAAGACAGTGGTGAGGTGTGCAGTAGGAGTGACAGATGGGTTCAGTGTGGAGGTGGGGTTACATCAGGGATGGGCTCTGGGCCCCTTCTTGTTTGCCATGGTCATGGACAGGCTGACAGAAGAGGTCAGGCAGGAGACCATGATATTTGCAGATTACATTGTGATCTTACTGAGAGTAGGGAGCAGGTGGACGAGAACCTGGAGAGGTAGAGGTATGCTCTGGAGAGAAAAGGAATGAAAGTCTGTAGAAGCAAGGCAGAATACATGAGTGTGAATGAGAGGGAGGCAGGCGTAACGGTGAAGATGAAAGAAGTAGAGCTAGTGAAAGTACATGAGTTTAAATGCCTGGGATCAGCCATGGAGCTGGGGGTGGTAGAGTTGAAGATGCTAAGTTGAAGATGCTAAGATTCTCACTGGGAGTGACTAGGAGGGAAATGAGTATATCAGAGGGATACCTCAAGTTGAGCGGTTTGGACACAAAGTAAGAGAGGCAAGGCTGAGATGGTTTGGACATGTACAGAGGAGGGATAGTGGGTATATTGGACAAAGGATGTTGAAGATGGAGCTGCCAGGCAGGAGGAAAAGAGGAAGATGACAGAGAAGATTCATGGATGTAGTGAAGGAGGAAATGCAGAGGGTTGGTGTTACAGAGTAAGATGAAAAGATAGGGTGAGATGGAGGCAGATGATCCATTGTGGTGACCCCTAAAGGGAGCAGCTAGAAGAAGAAGAAGAAGAAGAAGAAGAAGAAGAAGAAGAAGAAGAAGAAGAAGAAGAAGAAGAAGAAGAAGAAGAAGACTATCAATTCTATGAGGAGGAAATACAATTTCACTTTTGTATATAAGCCTTTGTTTATGGAAGAAGACCATAATTTGTCTAGCTAATAATGAGTTTTTTTTGGGGTAAATATATCCCTCAGTATTTCATTGAGTTCTGATCTCATCGAAGATGGAATTTCTCCCTAAGGTATTTTGAAGGTGTATCAATAAATGTCAAGATCTGGGTTTTTTGTACATTTAATTTATATCCTGCATAACTGCCAAATGTTTCTAAAAGGTTCATCAGATATGGGCTGGAGGGGTCACTTAAATAGATGAAAATATCATCAGCACAATGTGCTATTTTGGGCTCTTCTCATTTATGCTAATGCCTTTTAATGTCATCTGTCTGTCTTAACCATTGTGAACGAGGTTCTATAAAAAGTGAGAATAGCAATGGGGCCGTGTCTTATATAAAAAGGTCCAACTTATTGGCAGTGGTGGCCTAATGGCTATGGATGTGAACTGGTGACTGGAGAGGTGGTGGTTCAACCCCTCGACCTGCAGGATCAGATCTGGGTGGGACAGATGACATAGCAGTATTTGGACCACCCTCATTAACCCCACTGTGGTGCCCTTGGGCAAGGCCCTTAACCCCAACTGCTCCAGTAGAGCTGCTCAATGGCCACAGGTCAGTCTGTGGTTGTACTAGGCTGGATCCAGGTGTAAATGTGAACAGGGTGTCCGTGAAAAGAGAGTTGCTTCTCAAGGGACCTCTTCTGTCTAAATAAAGGGAAAAAAACCCCTCACCAAATCAAAAACTTTCTCAGCATCCAGGCTAACAAAGGAGGCTTCAAGGTTATTCTGTCAGATATGATTTACATCATGAACGGCCCTATCGGAGGGCAAAACAGGATGCCATACGCAGACTGTGAGTTTGCAGATTTATTAACTAAAAGAAACACAAAATACAAAACACACACCAATGAAAAACACAGCCCTGAAGCTGGAGCGATAAACACCAGGATAAACAAAGACGTGAGTAAAGGCAGATAAATAATAACTTGACAAGACGTCAAGGGACTTCCCGACTGGAGAGAATTTTTGCCCCTGTGCCAGGAAAGTGGTGGCCACGGCTAAAATAGGAAACCCCCAGAGTGGAAACACCTGCAGGGTCATGAGTGGTGATCATTACTGGCAGCCGTGAGAGCCCACGGACAGAATCTGACAGTCAAAAGTGACGCATGAGCTGTCACAGCGCCAGCAATGATCAAAACAATAAACCAAAAAAAGAAATACAGAAACTAATAATGAACTAATCAAAAACAGGACTCAAATACAGCAAACAAGGTGTGCAGAAAAATAAACAAACAGAAAAAGACAAAACTAATCAGACAACTGGGCACAGCCCCCGCCCGTGCACCGGATCATGACAGAGGCCCCTCCTCAAGGGGTGAGATCCAGACACCCCAGGGAAACATCACAGAAAAGCAACCCCCCCAAACAAGAAAAACAACCTACCCTGGGGGGGGGGGGGGAATCCAGGCACCGAGGGACTGAGACAAAACAAGCAAACAAAAAAACTCCAAAAAGAAAACATTCGTGATCCCCAACACAGTATGACAGGTGGCGAAGACTCAAGGGCCTCAGGAGAGAAACCAAGGCAGCTCGGGCGGCCTGCCCAAGTCCCAGGACCATCGGAGCGTACGGTCAAAAGTATCCGGTGGCCACCTAGAGTTCTTAAGCCACCTACACGGATGGTCTTGCTCGTCAGGTGGCCGCCCACAGTCCCAGAATCACCCTAAAAGAAGACCCCATCTATCATGCGGCCTCTCAGCACATCTGAGCCTGCAGACCATTAACACCCCCCCCGAGGGCGGGCCAAACCCAGTGCCCCACACAGACCATGGGAGCCAGGAGGCAGCGTCCCCCTGAGATGGGTGGCCCACCAGCCGGAACCTCAAGTGGCACCCGATGACCCTCGACGAGCTCCGGCGAAGGCGGGGGACCCATGGCAACCTCAGGTGTAGCATCACCTGCGGTGGCCCTGGACAGGGGCCTAGCAGCACCCACGGAGGCCCTGGACTGGGGCGTAGCAGCACCCGCGGAGGCCCCGGACTAGGGCATAGCCGCACCAGCGGAGGCCATGGACTGGCAAGTAGCAGCACCTGTGGTAGCCTTGGACGGAGGCATCACACCCACGGCAGCCTTGGATGGAGGCGTTGCACCCACGGTGGCCTCGGATGGAGGTGTTGCACCCACAGTGGCCTCAGACAGGGGCGCAGCACCCGCGCCGACCTCGGACAGAAGCGTTGCACCCCTGGCGGTCTTGGACAGGGGCATCACACCCTTGGTGACCTTGGACGGAGGAGTACCACCCACAAAGGCCACAGGCAGAGGGGAAGCAGCACCCACGGAGGCCTTGGGCTGAGGCGTCGCACCCACGGTGGCCTTGGATGGCGATGTCGCACTCACAGTGGCCTCAGGCAGAGGTGGAGCAGCACCCACGGAGGCCTCGGGCTGAGGCGCGACATCCACAAAGGCCCCAGATCGGGGCCCAGCACCCGCAGAGACCTCAGGTGGAGGGGGAGCAGCACCCATGGAGACCTCAGGCGGAGGGGAAGTGGCACCCGTGGTCCAGTCAGTGTTGTCCGATCGTCACTTCCTTGTGGTAACGTATCGTCACTTCCTGTTTTGCTGTCTGCCTGTGTGGTTTGCTCTCCAGCTCTCGAGCCACTAGCTATGGCTACTAGCTCTCTTTCCTCTCCTCCTCTGGTGTGCTCTCTCTGTCAGATGTTTAGCTACACCTCTGCCTCTTTTAGTGATAACGGTAAATGTAATAAATGTTGTCTTTTTGAGGCGCTCGAGGCGAGGTTGTCTGATTTGGAATCCCGGCTCCGCTGCATTGAAACACCGTCTGCGCCAGTTAATCTCGACGGACGCCCCTTAGCTGCAGCGGAGCTAGCTAGCTTAGGTCCCCCTGTCACCGGTTCCCTGGCTCTCCTCTGCAGCGAGGAGACTGGGTGGGTGACGGTGAGAAGGAAGCCTAGTCGCAAAGCCCCGGTTCACCACCAACCTGTTCACGTTTCTAATCGTTTTTCCCCGCTCAGCGACACACCCGCTGAGGAAAAAACTCTGATCATTGGCGACTCTGTAGTCAGAAACGTGAACCTAGAGACTCCAGCGGCCATAGTCACATGCATTCCTGGGGCCAGAGCAGGCGACATCGAGTCAAATTTGAAAATGCTGGCTAAAAGTAACTGTAAATATTCCACAATTGTTATTCACGCCGGCATTAATGACATCCGTCTCCGGCAGTCGGAAGTCACGAAACTTAATGTAGAATCGGTGTGTGACTTTGCAAAAACGATGTCTGCCACTGTAGTATTCTCTGGGCCCCTCCCCAATCTGACCAGTGATGACATGTTTAGTCGCTCGTCATCCTTGAACCGCTGGCTGTCTGTGTGGTGTCCTAAAAATGACGTGGGCTACATTGACAATTGGAGCTCTTTTTGGGGAAAACCTGGTCTTATGAGACGAGACAGCATTCATCCCACTTTGGATGGTGCTTCTCATTTATCTAACAATCTGGCATCTTTTTTATCCAAATTTCCAAAACCATGACTACTCAGAGTTGGGACCAGGAAGCAGAGTCGCAGTCTTACACGCCTCTCTGCAGCTCCTCTTCATCCACCACCCCTCAGCTTAGCCCCTGTCTTCCCCATCAGAGAATCGTTGTCTGCTCCCTCCAAAGTAAATAAAAATATAATGTATAAGCATCCCAAAGTGATAAAGCAAAATATTGGTAAAACTCAAATTAAACATAAAGCCTCTAAATTGAATGATTTGGCCTCTGTTCCTCCTCATAATTTAAAAATTAAATGTGGTTTATTAAATATTAGGTCTCTAACTCCCAAGTCTCTGTTAGTCCATGATCTGTTAATTGATCATCAGATTGATTTAATTTCCCTTACAGAGACTTGGTTAGGACAAGAGGATTATGTTGGTTTAAATGAATCAACTCCCTCTGGTTATTTAAACTGTCAAAATCCCAGAAGTTCTGGTCGTGGAGGAGGAGTAGCATCAATTTACCATTCCAAATTACTAGTTAATGTAAAGCAAAAAACATGTTATAATTCCTTTGAGGGCCTGGTCCTCAGTATTGGGCACTTTAGCAATTCCAGGTTAAACCCAATTTTATTTGCCATAGTTTATCGTCCCCCATCAACCTATTCAGAATTTTTATCCGAATTTCCTGATTTCTTAGCTGATTTAGTGCTGAAATCTGATAGAATAATTATAGTAGGGGACTTTAATATACATGTGGATGTAGATAGTGACTGCCTTAATGTGGCTTTTAATTCAATATTAGACTCGATTGGGTTTTCTCAGAAAGTAGGAAATTCTACTCATTACCTCCACCATACATTGGACCTTGTTCTGACATATGGCATAGAAATAGAAAATCTGGTAGTGTCTCCTCATAACCCTGTACTGTCAGACCATTGTCTGTTAACCTTTGATTTTACTATTTCTGACTATTTGGCTCCTAAAGAAAAATATTATCACAGTAGATGCCTCTCAGATGATGCTGTTTCCAAATTTATGCAGATTGTTTCCTCTATGCCATGTGTCAACACAACGGAAATAAGCTATAGACAGCTTGCTCCTTCTGTAATTGATAACATGGTGGATAGTGTTTCAGCTTCTCTACATCAGGCTCTAGACTTGGTGGCCCCCTTAAAAAAGAAAAAGTCTAATCAGAGATTTTTAACTCCTTGGTTCAACACAGAAACTCGTAGCTTAAAACAGAAGACTCGTCAATTAGAAAGAAAATGGCGCTCTACTAATTTAGATGAAATCTATTTAGCTTGGAGAAATCATCTTTTAATTTATAAAAAATCTCTTAGAAAAGCTAGAACGAGTTATTACTCTGCATTAATAGAAGAGAACAAGAATAATCCCAGGTTTCTTTTCAGTACTGTAGCCAGGTTGACAAAGAGTCAGGACTCTGTCAATCCTAGCATCCCCTTAGAGCTTACTAGTCAGGACTTTATGAACTTTTTCAATAATAAAATTTCATCCATCAGAGATAAAATCAATCAGATTCTTCCCACAGTTAACTTAAATACTGTAACTACTACAACTCCTTCTATTGATGTCTGTCTTGATGAGTTTACTCCAATCGACCTTTGTGAGTTAGACAAAATAGTTTCCTCATCCAAACCTTCAACTTGTCTTTTAGACCCTATTCCTACCAGGTTATTTAAAGAAGTCTTCCCACTTATTGGTAGCTTTATTCTTCATATAATCAATTCTTCATTAACTTTAGGCCATGTACCGCAGGCTTTTAAAACGGCTGTAATTAAACCCTTACTCAAAAAGCCAACGCTAGATCCAGGAGCTTTAGCTAACTATAGACCAATCTCTAATCTCCCTTTCATTTCAAAAATCTTAGAAAGAGTTGTTGCTACGCAATTATTTGACCACCTGCAGGGAAATGGTTTATTTGAGGAGTTTCAATCTGGGTTTAGAATCCATCATAGCACTGAAACAGCCTTAGCGAAGGTCACTAACGACCTCCTCATTGCATCTGATAATGGACTAGTTTCTGTACTTGTCCTTTTAGATCTTAGTGCAGCTTTTGATACTATTGATCATAATATTCTACTTGATAGATTAGAACACTATGTTGGACTTAATGGAACTTCGTTGCAGTGGTTTAGATCTTATTTATCTGATAGGTTCCAGTTTGTTCATGTAAATGATGAGTTTTCTCTCAGCTCAAAGCTTAGTCATGGAGTTCCACAGGGATCTGTGCTTGGCCCTACTCTTTTTAGTTTATATATGCTTCCGTTAGGCAACATTATTAGAAAGCACTGTATACATTTTCACTGTTATGCAGATGACACACAATTATACCTGTCAATGAAGCCAGATGATACTAATCAATTAGCCAAGTTAGAAGCCTGTCTTAAGGAAATCAAAGTTTGGATGACTTGTAATTTCCTGCTATTAAATTCAGATAAGACTGAAGTCATTCTTGTTGGTCCAAAAAACCTTAGAAATTCCTTTCCAAATCAAACTTTCAGTTTGGATGCAGTTACTCTTTCTCTTAATAGCTCTGTGAGGAACCTTGGAGTTATTTTTGATCAGGATTTGTCCTTCAATTCACATATTAAATTTGTTTCTAAGACTGCCTTCTATCATTTGCGTAATATTGCCAAGATTAGGAGCATCTTGTCTCAGAGTGATGCTGAGAAGCTGATCCACGCTTTTGTTAGCTCGAGATTAGATTATTGTAATTCTTTATTATCAGGTTGTCCTAAAACATCTTTAAAAAGTCTTCAGCTGATCCAAAATGCTGCAGCAAGAGTTTTAACAGGTACTAGAAAGAGAGATCATATCTCTCCGGTTCTGGCCTCCCTTCATTGGCTTCCCATAGAGTTTAGAATTAAGTTTAAAATCCTTCTTCTTACTTACAAAGCTCTAAACAATCAGGCTCCTTTTTATTTAAAAGATCTGATACTACCGTATCATCCTAACAGAGCACTACGCTCCCAAAATGCAGGTTTACTTGTAATACCTAGAATCTCCAAAAGTACAATGGGAGGCAGAGCCTTCAATTATCAAGCTCCTCTCCTGTGGAATCAGCTGCCAATCTGGATTCGGGAGTCAGACTCGATCTCTGTTTTTAAGAATAGGGCTAAAACCTACCTTTTTGATATAGCCTACAATTAGGGAGGGATCATGTGTTTTCTGAACCCTCCCTTAGTTATGCTGCTAATAGGTTTAGTCAGCCGGGGGACCTCCAGTAATGCACTGGGCCTCACTCCTTTCCTCACTCTCTATGAAATATTTTTTTTTTTTTGCTGGTCATTAACATTTGTTTGTTCTCTCCCATAGATTGAGTCCCCATCGTGCTGTTTGCTCTCTACATGTCTGTTCTTTTCTTCTTCTCTATCCCCTCACCCCCCAGCCAGTCGCAGCAGATGACTGCCCCTCCCTGAGCCTGGTTCTGCTGGAGGTTTCTTCCTGTTAAAAGGGAGTTTTTCCTCTCCACCGTCGCCAAGTGCTTGCTCACAGGGGATCGCCTGATTGCTGGGGTCTTTCTGCAACTGTGGGGGTCCTCCCTACAGTTGATAGTGCTATGAGATGACTGTTGTTGTGAAATGGCGCTATATAAATAAAGTTGAATTGAATTGAATTGAATTGAATTGAGACCTCCAGCATTGCCAGCTGAGACGTCTCAGCCTCCACCATCAGGACTACTCTCCCCGATACGGCCACTTTGGAAGAAGGAGGAAAGGCAAACACTGGATCAGGGTCACCAGCAGCAGCAAAGCCCGGCGAGGGGAGCCCAAGTGCGACTGATGGCTGCACATGGTCCCCCTCACCATAAGCCAGACAAGAATTCTCTGAATCTGATGATGTTAACCCAGAACAGAACACTTGCCTGAACTCGAGCTTCGCTGCCATCCAGGACTCCGGTGAACCTGCTGCGGCAGCCCGGGCAGCAGGCATGGCAGTTGATGCCAGCAGACCCTCCAACATGATGGCTGAAGCAGGGGCCACTACAGTGCGGCATGATGGACCCATGGAACGCCTCAGAGATGGTATAGTTTCCCATGATGCTGAAACCAGGGGACTCCTCGTCTGCTCAGCTCTCAGGTCACGGGGAACACTCCTCTCCCGTACGGAGCATTGCTGGGGAACAGGGTCTGGCCTTCTCAGCGCCCCAGGACCATCCAACATCCGGTGGCTCCCTCCCAGGACCGGCAAACACTCAAGGAAGGCAGAGTGGGATACAAGAGAAGCAGGTGAGGACACAGACTTAACAGCAGCAGCAGGTGGTGAGAGCTCGGATGCAGCATGCAGCTGCTCCTGAGCCCCCCCACCTGGAATTAGACAAGAAAATCCGTTTTTAGGAGTAGGAAAATGAATTGATACTTGCCTAGATTCCTTGGACTTGATGGTGGCTGCTGCTGCAGGTCCAGATGGAGCACCTCTGGGTGCTGCAGAGGTCATCTGGCAAGGTGGATGAAGTGCTGGAGTCAGGGGATGTTCCTCCATTGGCTCAGACTCCGTTTCACCAAGAAAATCCCCGTCCAGCTGGCCTGTAGAGTCAGGTAGGAGCCACGGCTTATAGTCCAGCAATTGTTCAGTCTCAGCCACTAAAACTTGCCTTCACTCCTCAAGCTCCTTGACCAGGAGGAGAAGGTGGGGCTGCTGCAGTTGAAAAGTGGCGAGAGGCTCAGGACTTTCGCAACCAGGACCGCTTCTTTGTTGGTGCCGGCGTAGATATGGTAGAGGTTTCCCCCAGGCTGTAGAGCATGGATGGGGGGTTGGCAATGCAGCAAAGAATTTCAGTGAGCTCCGGATGGTCCCAAAAGATGGGGCATGCCTCGAGTACTTGAGCGGCTCCAGTCAGACACTCCCGAACCACGTCAGGAGTGCGTGAATCCCAAGCCTCCGAGAGGATGCTGTGTAAGATGTTAAACATCCACCTCTCCGTCTCGTTCAGTCCACACCATCTGGAATCCAGCAATGCTGCCATGCCAACGGAAAAAAACCGAATACTGAAGAAAAATATGGGAGGGAAAAAAAAGCAAAACTCACAATCCGCTGGCATCCAAATGGCAGTGGCAAACTGTCATGAATGGCCCTATCTGAGGGCAAACAGGACGCCAAATGCAGACTGTGAGTTTGCAAATTTATTAAAGGCGACGGACAGTGACATTTTTTTATTGAACCAATCAACTGATTGTATGAAACTATTCCATTCTTCCCATTCCCCTGATTTAATATGTGTCACCATCCTCCATAAATGACATTATTTGGTCATAGCCCATCTTTCACTCACTGATGCTGCAGTACCGCCATCTCCCGATAGGTGCGTGCAGCCTTGACGTCATTTCGGTATGAAAGAAAATTGCAGAACGAGAGCAAAGTGATTCGGACAGCGATTATTTTCTCGAGTTTGACGACCTCAATATAAATGATGACATTGACAATGAAGAAGTTTTGGGTGGTGTGTGGCCTGTCAGCCTTATTTGTTCGAGCCAGAGGGAGAGGAGGAAGACGCAACACAGACGGGAACAGACCACGTTGACGACGATCGGCTGGAAGATTTATCTTGGTAAAAGATGCTTAGAAATATTTTTCTTTGGCGACATGCATGGTCACACACTTAATTTTCAAACTAAAACTACCCATTGGTCACTCGCTGCCTGATGACATGTTGTTAATCATCATCTTCTCAATACTTTTAACAGCCGCTGATTAGCACCTGCTGGTCTGTGCGCAGCTGGAGCTGATGAGACAGATGACGTCGTCCACACGAGTGAGTTTATAAACAATATTTATTCATTTGATTTAATTTCCCAGATGAATTATGAAGAAATCATTCAATACATTCAATAATCAATGCAAACGGAATAATCAATGCCAACCCCATATTTTTCAGGCGATACAGATTCATAGCCTACAGGCAACTGGTACGGTGGTGTTGGGGATTTTTTGGGGGAAGAAGTGAGGGTGATGTTGCCTGCCTGTGCGGTGAGCCTCATCAGAGAAACATTCCCATCTCATCACTACAAGGGATTTTGCCTACCAAGATTAGATTTGTGAACAATGTTATTTAAATAAAGTTTTGTAAAATCATATATTGAGTTTCTTAATGTTCATGTCAATGTTATAATTCTCATAGTTCAGCATTCATCAAAGTCGCATGTCATATACATTTCAATAATTTTTCTACCATTTTATGGTATAAATTTGGATTTACATAAAAGTCCTGTTCATCAGCTTCCTCTGCTTGGTCAGAAACATCAACACTATTTTAAGATTGAGTGACAGTTGATAAAATCTGCAAAAAAAGTAGATCATCATAATTTTATCCCAGAGGTCTCAAATTGGATTACGTACATAGAAATATAAATTGATCAAACAGGCACAACCACCTCCCTATACAGCACTGAATATTTCATATTTGATGAGTATGAACACCCTAATATGCTAATATTTGATAAGTTGGTAAGGCAATGCAAACCATGGCTTGGAATTCATTTAAGATGTTTAGTAAACATTTGCAGTGAATACTAAAAATAAAAAAACTTACCCTGTTTACTTCTCGTGTTCTGACAGCTGATCGCATCGGTAGATCACCCGTGCTTTTCACGCCACTGTCACTGACCCCTTTCTCAGAGTCACACTTGGAAATCGAGGCATATATAGTTGGAATAGCCGTTTTCTTTATCAGCAATCTTTTTGCAAATTTCATTTCAAATTGACATAATGTCTGGCCCAGGAAACACGCACGCAGGCTCAGGATAGATTTAACAGCTTTATTCAACAAGCAGGTGTGTGTGAATGGATGTATGCGGTATGGGGATGTGCTGACGAGGCGCAGGTGTGCGCGCAGCTGAAGCCGCTGATGAGCGGCGAGTCGTGACACAAATTGCATCTTATTCTCGAAATCGCTGTCAACGAAATGTCTACTGCACATGTTGGGTGTTTTATCGACATCAGTCCATGTTTTTTTCACGTTTTCTGAACGAATTTCATCCATGCCGTTCTGATTTTCCCAGGGACGGGAAATTCAAAAACACTCACAGCATGCTCCTCTGGTATAACGTCGCACCTGTAGACAACACAACGACAAACCATAATTAATTCGATTCCTGAAATCCTAATGTTAATAAATAATCTATTTGTAATCCACAAGTATTCCGAGAAATATCGGAATACTTGGCCACTGACTGTGTGCCTAACCGAAATGACGTCACACAGTCAGTGGCCATCTTAGCCGCTGATCGCTTGGCTGGGTCAGACAGCTCTCCACAACAGCGTACTTCAAGAGCGCATTGTCACCTTATGCGACATACGTTGACACCAAAACATGTGGGGTTCAAATTAGCTCGTTTCAGACAACAATTTGAGATATGATTTAGCGATATTGAAATATTGAATTTTCGTCTGTCCGTCGCCTTTAACTAAAAGAAACACAAAATACAAAACACACACCAACAAAAAACACAGCTCTGAGGCTGGCGCAATAAACACCAGGATAAACAAAAACATGAATAAAGGCAGATAAATAATAACTTAACTTGACAAGACATACAGGGATTTCCCGATTGGAGGGATTTTTCGGTGCTGCACCAGAGAAGTGGTGCCCACAGCTTAAACAGGAAACCCCCAGCTTTGCAACACCTGCGGGGTCATGAGTGGCAATCTTTACTGGCAGCCGTGACAGCCTGCAAACAGAATCTGGCAGCCGGAAGTGATGCGTGACCTATCACAGCGCCAGCAATGATCAAAACAATAAACCAAAAAAAGAAATACAGAAACTAATAATGAATTAACCAAAAACAGGAACCAAATATAGCAAACAAAGTGTGCAGAAAAATAAACAAACAGAAAAAAAGACAAAACTAATTAGCCAACTGGGCACGCCTCCCGCCCGTGCACCAGGTCATGACAATTTACTATGTGTCATGACTGTCTGATATTATCATGAGTTTGACTTTGTGAAATAAGCCCTGTTTGATTGTTTTGTCTGGGAGAATCTTTTCAAGTCTTTTGGCAAGAATAGCTGTATATAGTTTATAGCACATGTATTGTCATGAGTCTGAGCTCAATTATTCCCTCTGAGCTCAGACTCAATTTATTTCTGAGTTTTGCTTGTCTATTATTATTATGTTGTCAGTTTTCTGTATATATTTTGGTTTTGTCATGGTCTGAGCGTTGATATTGTCCGCATTCGGGTCATGCAGTATTTTCCTCCCGTTCTGTGTTAGTTCCTTGTGATCCTCCGAGCTTTTATTCTGACAGCGTCTCGGAGGGGCTTCCAGCTGTCAGAGCTGAGCTCCTCTGTGACAGGTGGATTACATTCAGCTGATGACGTCCTCATCAGCTGATTAATCCTCTAGCCCTACTTAAGGGAGCAGCTTTGGTTACTCGGGGCTGCGACCTCACACGTCTAACGCTGGTCTCCCCAACATTCGGCTGGGGTCCCTATTCCCTGGCCCCTGGCTCCAGCCACCCTCTCGACCTTCTGTGTTCCCAGTAAGTTATTCCTTGTCATCAGTATATCATCATTGTGTCTTAGCCATAGTCTTTATTTGTGTTTTGCCCCACAAGGCTCATTATTTTGTATCGTTGTTCTTTCCTTAATAAATATACAAACTCTACGGCTACCTATAGCATCTCATTAGTGGTCCGCGAGGACCACGCTATGACAGGTTTATTGTCACTTATTTGCCCTCCTCTCTCAGACATCCCCACTCACTGCTCACAGTCTGTTCCCAGCTGTGACCAGTGGGTAATTTGGTCACCTGCCTGCTTAGCCCACACCTGCTGTTCATTTGTTTGTCCAAGTATTTAAGGACTGCAAGTTCACTGTTTCACTGTTGTAGGACTGCATTGTTTGCACTGTATGGACTTCATCCCCTCTGTGTACTCCTCTTCTCCATCCCTGCTCTGGAGTTTATCCTCTGTAAGATACCTTTGTTCATATATTTTTGTTTTGTTTTATTTTTTGTCTGTACCGTTCTGGTATTTTTGTTAATAAATGTCACACTGCAGTTCAGCATTTGGGTCTGTTTTTCTTCCCCGGAGGGGCCAGTTCATGACAGAATGCTGGAGCCATAATCAGACCCAGCTGCTGTAGGTGTGCATTTTTGCCTTTTTGCATTTTCCTTTTTTTCAACTCACCTGTCTGTGGCGCGAGCAATGAATTCAGCAGGTGGATGGGGCTACCCAATGCATCTGGGGTGGAACTGTTGCCAAGCTCTTATGGAGAATGATGGGTTAATCTCCACGGCATTCACATATTCCACCCTGGAGGATGCATTGTGATATCTGAAGCTCGTGGAGGCAGTAGCTCGCCGGTGCCCTCAGCTGATGGAGCACGCTGAGGGAAAAAAGAGGATTTCTCTGGAGGCTGGGCTGCAATGCAAGAACGGTGGGATGGAGAAGAATTCCCCGGAGAATCCTGGGCGCATGCTGAAGGGGAGGCGTTCCCGGGCCTCTGTCGTCTCCACTCCACACCAGCCTCCGGCGCCTTTTCCAGCCCCATCTACTCCACGACAACGTTGTCATCCCACTTCGGACTGCCGGAGGAATCCTCCCGCCTCTTCGGCAGCCTTTTCCCTGACAATGAGCCCGACAATTCCCACAGCACTTCGTCTCTCTTCTCCTCCTTCGCCGGCTGTCCTGTCAGTCCCCTCTCTCTCCATTGCTGCTATGACTTCCGTCCCCTCGATGTGTTCTCCTGCCGCTGAGAGATCATTCCTTGGTTCTCCAGCTATGCCCATCTCCGTGACTACAGGGGTGGCTCCTCCACAATCCTCAGGGGGGCCCATATTCACCATGGCCATGGAGAAGGATGACAGTCCACCTGCTGCAGCAGTTAACATCAAACACTAGGAGAAGCAGGCAAGTTTCAATTCATTCTATTTCAAATTTTGATGATATGCCTTGCCTGATTCCCGGTAGGGAGGCTCAGGAAATGCAGTCCCCTGAGCTCTCCCCACCTGCTGCAGTAAACAATTCCTCACCGGCCCTTTCCGTGTCTCCCCCATCTGTCCCTCAGTGTCCGCCGGTCCCTGAACTGAGCCGCTGGACGATGGCAGAGCCTGTGGCCCTGGAGGACCCAAACCCATTGCCAACGCGGAGCCGACCCCCAGCTGCCATGCTGGACGAGCCACCTGCGTTGTCCACTTCATCTGGGGAGACTAGGGCTGCCACCACCATCATGCCTGCTGCGGAGACTGCTGCAGCAGAGTTCAAACAAGAGCTGGACCTCCAAGAGACCTGGCCCGAGACGTCATCATCTTGATCAACCGAGCCTTGGACGGCGGTGGAGCTCAAGCTCAGTCAAGCACTCTCTTTTGTTTTTCTCTTTCTGTCCTGGAGAGATCTTGTCTGGCTCTTGGTGAGGAGAGTCGGGTGCAGCCATCAGCTGCACCTGAACTCACCTTGCCGGCCTCCACCGCTGCCAGTGCCCTGACCCTGTTCCTTTGTCTGTTTGTTCCGAGCCTTCTTCCAGGGTCACCGGAGGAAATTGTAGCATCATCTCACTTTGGCTCATCAATAGGATTATTCTTCTGCTTAAAGACATTGTTTCACTCTGGAAAAGGATAGTCAAGAACTACTCTGCCATTCCCCCAGGCCACGGCTCAACTCACATTCCTTTGTTAAAGCCAGTCTAAGGAATTCACCCTAATGCATTTCCTGTTTTGACTTTTATGGCTCCATAAACATGGAGACATGGAACAGAACCCTGGAGTATGTCACGTGGTCACTACAAAGACCCACAGCTCAATATTGCCCCCTTCTGGGACATGCTGATCTAACCAGTGCAGCTTTTCATCACATCTGTGTTAATTCAATTCTAAACCTTCTCTTCTTTTCCAGGACCATGAAAAGCAAATGGACCATGAAAAGCAAATTCACTCGCTTTTCGCCGCCTCTTTTCACCATCACTTTTTCAGCTTTTCACTTCTATTGTCTTCGTCTCTACACAGCAGAGAACCACTGGAGAACAAAGGACTTATCCTACGTGTTTCTTTTCTACGATCACAGAGCCTGAAGTATCTTGTTTTTTTTGTAATCTCTTTGTATCTTAATGTTCTTTAAATGCCTAGGAATTCTTTCTCTCTGAGCTCAAATCCTAATTAGGAGTTAAACTCCAATCCTAGATGTTTATTTCTATCACTTTTTCCTGTTAAACTCTCTGTAAAACCACCATTTTTAATTTTAATGTAAGCTTTAATCTTGACTTTATTTTTATAATATTTTTATTGACCAATCCCACACCAGAAGCTCTTTTATCTAAAGTCCGAAACTCTTTTAAATTGAGATCAGATTAGATATTTTCAATTATTATCAAATTCCCTGGGAAAGCCGCTTGCCAATGAAGAGGAGAGCAGACGCAGCTCGCCATGATCATGCATGCTGAAGGAATCAGCACGCCTCGGCTGGATTTCAACCATTGGGATCAAACATACCAATCTCATCCTTCGTCAAAGAATATTTGCTGGTCAAATATTTTGACTTCTGGAGCCATCTAAGAACTACAGGACAACTCAGAAGGATCTTCAACATCAACCGTCCATCACATGAACTTAAATGTTATTCATCTGCTGAATTAAACTTCTGAGTTTCGATAATAATTTGATATCTAATCAGATGCAAATTAAGGAATCATTAACATAACTCCTTTTAATTAAAATCCCGTTTTCATTTTCTTAGAGTAATCCAGAACTTTTCATATAGTAATTAGTAAAACTTTCTCCATAAATTTACGTTGTTTCCATAATCTGTTAACTTTAAACTGATCTAAATTTATTTCACAGTTAACCCTGGTTCTGCAAATGTTGACATTGTTAATCTCTCATTTACAAGTTTAATTTTATGGTTAATGCAATCACTGCAATGTCTTTTAATCATCATTTCATTTAATTAATATATGAAAATGAGAGAAGTTGTTGGGAATTTATTTCATTCTGAGTCTGGTTTAAGTCCCCAGTATCAAATTCACTAAAACTTTGAGACTGATTATTAATTAATTTATTGAGTGATTAAACAGGTATAAACTGAAATAAAGATTAAAAATTGCTTCCAAAAAGGAAGCTGGTGCCCCTACACAAGTGTTATAAATTTTTCGGTTGTATATGAACCGAAAATTCATCTCAGGTTCCAATACATTAATATAAATTAAATCATTTTTATACCTGATCATAATTATTAATTCATATACTGTAACAAAATCTAACTTCATCAGATGTCCCAGCCCGGGACCTCTGTGGATGCAGCTTCCCTTCTGCACGAGGCCATCGTGTGAGTTCCTGCTCGGTCTGATTCTCCATGGATGCTGCGTCCTTGCCGGGGACCCTCATGGGTGCTGCAACCCAGCTTCAACCCAAAATGAGTGCTGTGCTTCAGCTTGGGCCCACCATGGGTGCTACGCCCCAGCCCGGGGTCCACAGAGGATGCATCATTGGCCCAGCCCGGGGTCCACCGAGGGTGCAGCGTTGGCCCAGCCCGGGTCCACCGAGGGTGCAGCATTGGCCCAGCCTGGGCCCACCGAGGGTGCAGCAGGGCTTCAGCCCAGAGCCACCGCGGGTGCTGCAATGCTCCAGCCCGGAGCCACCGCGGGTGCTGCCATGCTACTGTCTCTCACCTTAGAACCACCAAGGGTATCGAGGCCTTCTCTCCTCTCCCAGACGCTGTCGTGGGTCCTCCTTTGCCACCTGACACCATCGTTGTTTCCCCCCATTGGCCCTACATCCCCTCACTTGGCCTCCCCATGGTGGAGCCACCTACTGGGTCAACCCTCCGTTATTGGTGGCTTAAGAACTCAGGCCAGCCAGCCGCCCAACAGACTGAGCCGCTGGGTTGAGTGGCCCAAATCCTCTTGCAGGCAATCTGACTCATTTCACCTTGCCATCTGTCTATCCTGGGACTTCAGCCGGCCTCTCGAATAGCTTAGTTCTTTGGCCTAGGGGGCCCAGGGGCCTGGCATAGCATGGGTGCGGGTCCTGAGCAGGCTCCAGACTTTAGTTCCCTCCTAACCTGTTTTCCCCCACCTCCCACCCGGGGTAGTTTTTTGCTGTACCCTTTCCCTTGGGGGGGTGGGGGGTGGGGGGGTTCCTTTTTGGTGTTTCCTGGGGGTTTTTGCTATCCACCCTTTTTTAATGGGGGGGGGGGCTTTGTCATGATTCTGAGCTCAATTAATCCCTCTGAGCTCAGACTCAATTTATTTCTGAGTTTTGCTTGTCTATTATTATTATGTTGTCAGTTTTCTGTATATATTTTGGTTTATTGTCACTTATGTGCCCTCCTCTCTCAGACATCCCTACTCACTGCTCACAGTCTGTTCCCAGCTGTGAGCAGTGGGTAATTAGGTCACCTGCCTGCTTAGTCCACACCTGCTGCTCATTTGTTTGTCCAAGTTTTTAAGGACTGCAAGTTCACTGTTTCACTGCTGCAGCATTGCATTGTTTGCAATGTTTGGACTTCATCCCCTCTGTGTACTCCTCTCCTCCTCCAGAGATATCCCTGCTCTGGAGTGTATCCTTTGTAAGTTACCTTTGTTTGTATTTTTGTGTTGTCTGTACCGTTTTGGTATTTTAATAAATGTCACACTGCAGTTCAGTACTTGGTTCTGTTTTATTATGAATTGGGTTAGTGGTTCACCAATTTCAGTGTACATGTCATGAATTGGCCCCGACATGTACACTGAAATTGGTGAACCACATTCTTTTTTTTTTCTTTCCTTCTTTGTGGGTAACTGAAATGAATGTTGTGTTCCATGAGGGGGGAATTCTTGAAATTTCCAGAGCGCGGTGGTGCAGTGGTTAGCACTGTTGCCTTACAGCTAGAAGGTTCCTGGTTCAAATCCCCAGGTTGGCAGGGGTTGGAACCTTTCTGTGTGGAGTTTGCATGTTCTCCCTGTGCTGCGTGGGTTTACTCCGGGGGCTCCGGTTTCCTCCCACAATCCAAAGACATGCATGTTAGGTTAATTGGCTGTTCTAAATTGTCCCTAGATATCTGTTTCCTATAGGCCCTTAGAGTTGAGGGTTAGTATTAGTGAAAGCGCTTTGAGTGGTCTTTGTGACTAGAAAAGCGCTATATAAGTGCAGGTTAGTTAGTTAGTTAGTTAGTTGGAGAAGACTTGTTTTCAGTTAACCTTTGACTAGGTCAGTGTCATGTCCCCTACAGCCTGAGTGGACCCACATTTCCAGTAACAGCTCTGTCCTTTGTTGGAACACTGAAAAGACTACACCTGTGGTGACTATGACCTCAGTCGCAACCGCAAATCAGAGGGCAAAGCTGTAACCACCAACAACAAAGCACTTTGTGATCAGCTGTTGGAACTGAGGTCATAGACACCATATTTGTGGTCTGTTTAGTGTTCCTACACAGTGCTGCTGTAATTCAGCTCAGAAAGCCTTGAACCATTGTGAAAGGAAGCCACACGGGCCAGATTTCTTGCTCGTTTTAAGTCTGGAGATTGCACTACTAGCAAGCTCCCTCTTAAACACAACAGACCGGTACAACGTCTGCATCACTGCAGATGCTGCTCCGATCCGTCTGTCAGTCTCTCGCTCCATTCTCCCCTTGCTCGTGAATAAGACCCCAAGATACTTAAACTCCTCCACTTGGGGCAGGAGCTTGTCCCCAACCCCAAGAGGGCAATCCACCTTTTTCCGGCTGAGGACCATGGACTCGGACTTGGAGATATTGATTCTCATCCCAGCCGCTTCACACTCAGCGGCAAACTGTCCCAGTAAGACCTGTAGGTCATTGCTGGATGAAGCCAGCAGGACAACATCATCTGCAAACAACAGAGATGAGATCCTGTGGTCACCAAGCATGACACCCTCCGTTCCCTGGCAGCGCCTAGAAATCCTGTCCATGAAAATTATGAACAGGATTGGTGACAAAGGACAGCCCTGGCGGAGTCCAACTCTCACTGGGAATGAGTCCGACCGAGTGTTGGCAATACGAACCAAGCTCTCACCACGGTCATACAGAGACCGAATAGCTCGTAACAACAAGCTCAATACCCCATACTCCCGAAGCACCCCCCACAAAAAACCACGAGGGACACCGTTGAATGTCTCCTCCAAGTCCACAAAACACATGTAAACTGGTTGGGCAAACTTCCATGAACCCTCGAGGATTCTTGAGAGGGTAAAGAGCTGGTCTGATGTGCCATGGCCAGGACGAAAACTACATTGCTTCTCCTGAATCTGAGGTTCAACCAATGGCCGGACTCTCCTCTCCAGTACTTTGGCATAGACCTTCCCAGGGAGGTTGAGGAGTGTGATCCCTCTAAAGTTAGAGCACACCCTCCGGTCCCCTTTTTTGAAGAGAGGAACCACCACCCCAGTTTGCCATGCCAAAGGCACTGCCCCAACCTCCACACATTGTTGCAGAGACATGTCAACCATGACAGCCCTACAACATCCAGGGCCTTGAGGGTGAATCTCATCCACCCCCGGGGCCCGGCCACAAACAGATTTTTGACCACCTTGGCAACCTCAGCCCCTGTGATAGGCGAGTCATCTCCCTCATTCTCAAGCCCTGCTTCCTCTGTGGAAGGCATACCAGTGGGATTAAGGAGTTCCTCGAAATATTCCTTCCACCACCCGACAATATCCCCAGTCGAAGTCACCAGAGCCCCATCCACACCATACACAGTGTGGACAGGGAGCTGCTTCCCCCTCCTGCGCCGCCGGACAGTTTGCCAGAATCTATTCGACGCCAACCCAAAGTCTTGTTCCATGGCCTCACCGAACTCCTCCCACACCCGAGTTTTTGCTTCAGCAACCACCCGAGCTGCACTCCGCTTGGCCTGCCGGTACACCTCAGCTGCTTCGGGAGTCCCAAATGCCAACCAAGCTTGATAGGACTCCGTCTTCAGCTTCATAGCACCCCTCACCACCGGTGTCCACCACTTGGTTCGGGGGTTGCCACCACGAGATGCCTCAACGACCTTGCGGCCGCAGCTCTGGGCAGCCGCTTCAACAATGGAGGTGGAGAACATGGCCCATTTAGACTCCATGTCTCCAGATTCCCTCGGAATGTGGTTGAAGTTCTTCCAGAGGTGGGAGTTGAAGACCTCCCAGACAGGGGCCTCAGCCAGATGTTCTCAGCACACCCTCACTATACTTTTGGGTCTACCAGGTCTGAATGGCATCCTCCCCTGCCATCGGATCCAACTCACCACCAGGTGGTGATCAGTTGACAGCTCTGCACCTCTCTTTACCCAAGAGTCCAAGACATACGGTCGCAGATCTGATGACACGATAATCGATCATCAACCTGCAACCTGTGACCTAGGGTGTCCTGGTGCCAGGTGCACATATGGACAACCTTATGCTTGAACATGGTGTTCATTATTGACAAACTGTGGTTAGCACAGAAGTCCGATAACTGAACACCACTCGGGTTCAGATCGGGCAGGCCGTTCCTCCCAATCACCCCCTTCCAGGTTTCACTGTCATTGCAGCACGTGTGCAGTGAAGTCCCCCAGAAGGACAATGGAGTCTCAAAGAGGAGCACACTCCAGCACCCCAGTCAGAGACTCCATAAAGGGTGGGTACTCTGAACCATCATTTGGTGCATAGTCACAAATGATGGTCAGGACCCGTTTACCAACCCGAAGGCGCAGGGAAACAACCCTTTCGTCCACCGGGAAAAACTCCAATATAGAGGCAGCAAGGTGGGGGGATACAAGAATTCCCACCCCTGCTCGTCACTTCTCGCCCGGGGCAACTCCAGAGTAGGCCAAGCTCCAGCCCCTCTCCAGGAGACTGGTTCCGGAACCGGAGCTGTGTGTTGAGGTGAGGCTGACTGTATTTAGCCGGTATCTCTCAACCTCATGCACCAGCTCAGGCTCCTTCCCCACCAGAGAGGTGACATTCTATGTCCCAAAAGCCAGTTTAGGAAGCCTGGGATCAGACTGCCAAGGTCTCCGCCTTTGACCGCCACCTAATCCACACAGCACGGGACCCCCATGGTCCATCCTGCAGGTGGTGAGCCCACTGGAGGGTGGACCCATGTAACTCCTTCGGGCTGAGCCCGGCTGGGTCCCATGGGCGGAAACCCATCCACCAGACGCTAGCCATCGAGCCCCTCCCCCAGGCCTGTCTCCAGGGTGGGACCCCGGTAACCCCACACCGGGCGGGGTACACTGGATCCCTGTTCTAGCGATCATCATGAGAGTCTATTGGATCATTCTTAGTCTGGCCCTTCACCCAGGACCAGTTTATCTTGGGTGACCCTACCAGAGGCAAATTGCCCTGGCCAACATAGCTCCTGGGATCACTAGGGCACGCAAACCCCCCCACCACGATAAGGTGACAATCCATGAGGAGGCTAAGGGACCATATTTCAATTAAAATCTGGGTCTCTCCCTCTCTTCAAGTCATACCGCAGATCATTTTCCCTCTTATCGGTTGGCTTAACTTACTGTGTTTGGTCCAACAGTCCAAATCTTTCTGGAAATTGCTTTCACACACTAAACAAATTGAACTGCGCATCAGTTTTGTCCGGTCCGAGACCACCACTTTTTGCTGAACCAAATTTTGGCTTTTTGGTTCATGGGGGTTTTCACACCTAAAATTTTGGTCCAGATCAAACTGAAAAGTCCAAAAGTCTAGACCAAATGGGTTAGGTGTGAAAGTTCCTTACAATAATTCCCCAAAGGGAATTTTTACACTTGAATAGCCACGTCAATGCCCAAATCAAGATTCATGTTTTTGTAACAGTATATAGACTGGGTCGAATTATGTTTTATTTCACAGTCCTCCTTATTTAAGCAAACTAAACAACTTTGTGTAGCACACAGTGCTTGAGCAGTTAGCACAGTGGTAACTTCTTCTGCTTCTTCTTCCAGCTGTACCCTTTAGGGATCACCACAGTGGATTATCTTTCTCCATCTCACCCTATCCCTTCATCTTCCTCTGTAACACCAACCCTCTCCATCTCCTCCTTCACTACATCCATGAATCTTCTCTGTGGTCTTCCTCTTTTCCTCATCCTCTCTTCATGTCTGGCAACGCCATCTTTAACATCCTTTGTCCAATATATCCACTATCCCTTCTCTGCACATGTCCAAACCATCTCAGTCTTACCTCTCTTACTTTGTCTCCACACCGCTCAACCTGAGCTGTCCCTCTGATATACTATTTTCTAATCCTTCCTGCACTCTCTTCTTCACCTCTCTTGTACATTTTCCATTACTTTGGATAGTTGATTCCAGTAAGAGTACTACAGATGCAATGCTTGCTTTAAGAGTGTTGATGGAGAAGTATAGAGAAGGTCAGAAGGAGCTGCACTGATTCTTGTTGTATCTAGAGAAAGCAGATGATAGGGTGCCAAGAGACAAAGTGAGGTAATTTTTTGAGGAAGTCAGGAATGGCAGAGAACGATGTGAGGGTGGTGAAGAACATGTATGAAGACAGTGAGATGGTGGCCATTGTGCTCTATAGAGAGAGTAGGGCCCAGGTGGAAGAGAAGAGACATGAAAGTCAACAGAAACAAAACAGAATACATGTGTGTATGGTGTAATGGTGAAGATGCAAGGAGTAGAGGTGGTGAAGCTAGATGAGTTTAAATACCTGGGGTCAACCATCCAAAGCAATGGAAAATGCTCAATTGAAGGGAAGATGAGAGTGCAGCCAGGGTGGAGTGGGTGGAGATGGGTGTCAGTGGCGATTTGGATCACAGCTAGAGTGAAAGGGAAGATTTAGAAGATGGTAGTGAGATCTGCTATAATGTATGGTTTGGAGACAGTGGCACTGACAAAAAGACAGGAGGTGGAGTGAAGTGGTACAGATGAAGATGCTTAGATTCTGATTGTGAGTGACTCGGAAGGACAGGATTAGAAATGAGTATATCAAAGGGACAGCTCATGTTGAGCAGTTTGGACACAAAGTAAGAGAGGCAATGCTAAGATGGTTTGGACATTTGCAGAGGAGGGATAGTGGATATGGGTGGGTTTTTTTTTGGGGGGGGGGGGGTCCAGTGCACTATATCAGGGGTATCCGACTTTCAAGCGCTCTCTCTTTTTCTGTAATTTGCAGATGTCAGTTTCGTTTTTATAATATGCAAGGGAACATAAAAGAGTTTCAGACTTGCATTGCAATTTTAAAAAAAAATCATTGATTTTGCCGTTAGAATCGAAACTATTGGTCGTGTCCCCTCATTTTTCCCAGTTTTTGTGTGACATGAAAATCGCATCAATTTCAAAGTACTGTAACGTGATCTCTGAGTAACTCTTTCTACTCAAAATGCAGAGATAACAGAGTTGTAATGCAAATTCAAAATAACACATTCCCCAATGTGATCGGATCTATGGTTTTTGTACGGCGACCCCTGCAAATTTACTCGTACGACGTAAATTTCCGTGTCCCCAAATTTACACAGCAACATGCAAGTTATTTGGTAAAGTAACCAGAAAACAGGAAGTGCTGATGCTTTTCACTTTGCACCTTTCAAATTCCAAACCATACACGTAAAAAGGAGATCAGTCTTTGTGAAGCTCAGATGTAGAATATTTCAATAAAATCTCAAACATTTATGACACATTGAATATGGTGTCCTTTAAAAAATTTACGTCTTCGGTCTTGGTCGGCCGCGCGCAGCCCCGTCTGGCGAGGTGACCGCCCTGGGAAAGCACTTTTATTTTCTCTACCCCGGATGTGCTCAACCCATGTGGAGAGGCTTAACCGTGGTCACTTTATATTGAAGTTATCGAAGGTCCAAACTTCCGTGTCCCGCATTGTGATTTTACGTCTTATCCAACAAACAGGGAGAATTTGAAGGTATGTATACACGTTATCACATCTTAATATGTCATGAAAATGTAGCTGTTGATGAGTTTTGATGCGTGAAAAATACTGGAAGTGTTGAAGTTGTTTCGTGTAAAACGTGTGCCATTGCAAAGTGCATTGGCACACGGGGAAACAAAAGCCCGAGTGTCCCGTTTACGTCTCCATTTACAAGTAGTTGAAGTGAGCGCTCATCCTCAAGAGTTCCTGAACGCGAATGCCGTTACGAAAATAGTTAATAGTTTCATAAACCTGACACAATTGGATAGTGATTAGTCAATTTCATGTGCAGATTTGATCAATTTTAAATTTTGCCACCAATGTCACACATTGGACCCCTAATAAATAAAAACACCCATATATTGGACAAAGGATGTTGAAAATGGAGCTGCCAGGCTGGAGGAAAAGAGGAAGACCAGAGAGAAGATTCATGGATGTAGTCAAGTAGGACATGGAGAGGGTTGGTGTTACAGAGGAAGATGCAAGGGATAGGGTGAGATGGAGCCAGATGATCTGCCGTGGCAAACCCTAAAGGGAGCAGCTGGAAGAAGAAGAAAAAGAAGCCTTCAGCGACCCTAGCAATCTCTTATTGGCTGGTTGTGATGACAGAAAGTTACATTAATCATGGGAGAGGAAAGGATCCACATGGCAGATGCTGAGCTGCCATCTTGCAGCCTCTTAGTATTCCCCTCAAAGGAGAGTGTTTCTGTTGTTGTCACAGTTTGCTGTAGAAAGTGAACTGTGAATTAAGTGGACCTACTGTTGTATGGATGTCACGCCGCGCCATTCATCAGCGGCGCCACCTGCTCACGCACCTGCTACTCGTCAGCGGCGAAGGATAAAAGCCGCCTCACCCTGAGCGTCGGCCTGAAGCCGTAGACTTCATTTCCTTGTATGGACTTCTACCACATTCTCTTCAGCATCCTCATCTCCGGTAAGAAGTTCACTTACCTCATCTCTCCAGTCTGCTCCCCTGTGCACAGGTGGATTCCTCGGCGGCGGACAATCCCGTCCCTCGTCTCTCCTCGCTGCTGCACCGAGCCCTGCAGGTGGCTGTCTCCCGGGCTTCCATCCTTGAAGCGCCAGTCATCTGCCCAAACAAGTAAGCTTCTCTCCCTCGCCTATTCTCCTCCCGTGTTGGTGTGTGCTCATCACCCTGTGTCTGATTTCTCCCATAGGGTTGCCGGCTGAACGGTCTCCTGCCTCTGGGTCCGAAGCAGACGCCACCACCAACACATTAACATTCCGCAGACACGCACCCAAACATCCCTGTTGTTAATAAACAGTTTGAACTACTCTGAGCCTGTGTGTGTGCGTCTCCTGAGCCGAACGTTATGTCAGTACGGCTTCAGCAGAGCGGCTCGGCGGACGGCGGGCTCGCACACCGGTTTACCATCCTCGAGGCTCGGGTGGATCAGATTGTTTATCAGCAACAGGTGGTTCTTCATCAATTATTAGAGCTGACTAACCGATTGAACCGCTTGGACCCCCAACAGCCGTTCCTCCCGACTCACCAGGGTGGCGCGGCTCCTGCTGTTCCAGCGGCCGTCCAGCCGGCTCCAGTGGCACTGGTTCGGCTCACGCCGATTCCGACCCCCGCCCACTTTAGCGGTAAGCTCGGCGGAGCGCGGGGGTTTATTATGCAGTGTGAGTCCGTGTTCCACCGTGTGCCCGGAGATTTTCCCTCGGATCACAGCCGAATTGGTTACATAGGGAATCTTCTGGAGGGGCGTGCGTTAACCTGGACCTACGCCGTAATGGCGAGGCCCAGTTATGCCACCCTCACCTATGACCAATTCGTGAGGCGCTTTCTGGAGGTCTTTGACCACTCACAAACCGAAACGGTCCAGGTCGATCGGCTTCTCGCTCTCCAGCAGGGAAGCCGGTCGGCAGCGGACCACTCGGTCGACTTCCGGGTAGCGGCGGAGGAATTGGGCTGGGAGGAACGCTCCCTCTGTGGCCTGTTCCTCCGCAGCCTCAATAGTGATCTGAGGGATGAACTGGCTGGTCGGGATATCCCTGGGACGCTAGCGGAGCTGACATCCTTAGCGATAAGTTTGGATAACAGGCTGCGCGAGCGCTCCTCGGGGCGGAGGTCTTCTTCTTCTCGCCCTCGTGGAGCCTCGCCGCACCTGTTCCAAGCTCGCCCCCTGGCGGCGCCGCCAGCATCGCGCCCCGAGGAGTCGGAGCCGATGGTGACGGGCTGGACTAAACTTTCCCCTGTGGAGAAACAACGCCGCCGTGAGTTGGGCCTCTGCATGTATTGCGGAGGCGACCAACACACCGTGGAGCGTTGTCCACGGAAAGCCAGTCGGTGGGGTCCGCGAGTCACTGTTGGAAGCCTCGCGGATGTCAATCGGTTAGGATCACCTTCTCAATTGAAGCTGCCCATCCGTTTCTGCCATAACCCTACTGGGCACCTCACCCACGCACTGGTGGATTCGGGCGCAGAAGGCAGCTTCATTTCACAAAGCCTGGCAACCCGATTGGGCATCCGCTGCCAGGCACTCAACACTCCCATCTCCCTAATCCACCTCTCCCGTGCCACCCTCGGGAGAGTGACACATCAAACTGTTCCCCTACCGGTCATCATCTCGGGAAACCACCGGGAGGAAATGACCTTTTACGTCCTTCCCAACTCTGTGTCGCCCGTCATCCTGGGGTATCCCTGGCTCCGCCTTCACAATCCGGTCCTGGATTGGAAATCAGCTGGGATCTCGGCATGGAGTACGTTCTGTATGGGCACCTGCCTTCAGTCCGCTGCCTGCTCTCCGTCCGCTCCTCCCCCTGCTACGGACGCTGCACCCCCGGACCTGTCTCTGGTGCCCCCAGAATTTCACGACCTGGGTATAGTGTTCAGCAAAGCGAAAGCTATGTCTCTTCCCCCTCATCGGCCCTATGACTGCGCCATCAACCTCCGCCAGGGGGCTCCCTTACCCTCTGGTCGCCTTTACAGCCTGTCTGCGCCGGAGAAGGAGACGATGAACGCCTACCTGAAGGAATCATTGAGTGCTGGGATTATCCGCCCATCATCGTCACCCGTGGGGGCAGGGTTCTTCTTCGTGGGGAAAAAGGATGGGTCCCTCCGCCCTTGTATCGACTACCGGGCCCTCAACAATATCACGGAGAGGGACCGTTACACCCTGCCTCTCATGGACACTGCTTTCCACTCCCTCCAGGGGGCGACTTGGTTCACCAAGCTGGACCTACGCAGCGCTTACCACCTCGTCCGGATCCGGGAGGGAGATGAGTGGAAAACGGCCTTCCGTACCCCGAACGGCCACTTTGAATATCTGGTGATGCCGTTCGGGTTGACCAACGCTCCTGCAGTCTTCCAGCGCCTCATTAATGACGTCCTCCGGGACTTCATTGGCCTTTTCGTGTTCGTCTACCTGGACGATATTCTCATCTTCTCCAAGTCCAGGGATGAGCACCAGGTCCACGTGAGGCGGGTCCTCCAAAGGCTGCTGGAGAATCGTCTGTACGTTAAGGCGGAAAAGTGTGAATTTTACGCCAGGAGCACATCCTTCCTGGGGTTCATCATCGCCCACGATAAGGTGCTCCCCGACCCAGAGAAGGTAAAGGCGGTGGTGGAATGGCCCACACCTGCATCTCGGAAACAGGTGCAGCAATTTGTTGGCTTCGCCAATTTCTACCGCCGCTTTGTCCCCAACTTCAGTGCCATCGTGGGACCACTGACCCGCCTCACGTCCCCGAAGGTCCCGTTCCGGTGGACCGAAGAGGTCGCTGCCGCCTTTGAGGCGCTGAAGGCGGAATTCTCCTCCTCCCGGGTCCTTCGCCAGGTCGACCCCGCGCTGCAGTGCATTGTAGAGGTAGACGCCTCGGACACGGGAGTGGGAGCAGTGCTGTCCCAGCGGTCACCGGACGATGGCGCCAAGCGACCGTGCGCTTTCTTCTCCCGGCGCTTGTCCCCGGCGGAGAGAAACTACGATGTGGGGGACAGAGAGCTCTTGGCCATCAAGCTCGCCCTGCAGGAGTGGCGCCACTGGTTGGAGGGGGCAAGCCTGCCGTTTGTGGTCCTCACGGACCACAGGAACCTGGAATACTTACGGTCTGCCAAGCGCCTGAATGCCCGCCAGGCGCGCTGGTCTCTGTTCTTCGCCAGGTTCCAATTTTCCATCACCTTCAGGCCTGGCTCTAAGAACGTCCTGCCTGACGCCCTCTCCAGGCAGTTCGCCCCCGTGGAGTCGGAGGAGGCGCCCCACTCCATCCTGCCCAGGTCGTGCGTCGTGGGAGCCATCTCGTGGGACATTGAGTGCAAGATCCGGGAGGCACGGGAGGTGGAACCTGACCCTGGCGGCGGACCGGAGGGGAGGCTGTTCGTGCCATCCGCGGTCCGAGGAGAGGTCATCCACTGGCTCCACACCTCCAAGCTCACCTGTCACCCTGGCACCTCCCGGATGATAGATCTCCTCCAACGGTCCTTTTGGTGGCCAGGCCTGCGGAGGGATGCAGCCCGCTACGCCCGGGCTTGCCCAATCTGTGCCACCTGCAAGTCGGGAAATGCCCCTCCAGCGGGTCTGCTCCAGCCCCTGCCCGTCCCTGGCAGGCCCTGGTCGCACATCGCTCTGGATTCCGGTGGACGTGGTCTCGGACCGGGGCCCCCAGTTTTCATCTGAGGTTTGGAGGTCTTTCTGCAACGCCATCGGAGCCAAGGTGAGCCTCTCCTCCGGCCATCACCCCCAATCCAACGGGCAGTGTGAGAGGACCAACCAGGAGCTGGAGGCTGCGCTCCGCTGTGTGTCCAGATCCAAACCCGCGTCCTGGAGCAACCATCTTGCCTGGGTTGAATATGCCCACAACACCGCTCGCTCTTCTGCTACAGGGATGTCCCCCTTCAAAGCGTCCCTGGGTTACGACCCCCCGCTGTTTCCGGAGCAGGAGAGTGAGGTAACTGTCCCGTCAGTTAGGGCCCATCTCAGGCAGTTCCGCTCCACCTGGGCTGCCGCGCGCCATGCGCTATTGCGCACAGCGGAGCGCAACAGGACTGTGGCGGACCGGCGTAGGAGACCTGCCCCGGCGTACAGAGTTGGGCAGCTTGTTTACATTTCCACCCAGGACGTCACTCTAAAAGGCGAGAGGAGAAAGCTGGCACAGCGCTTCATGGGTCCCTACCCCATCACCCGGATCATCAACCCGGTGGCTGTGCGCGTGGCTATTCCCCCCTCCCTCCGCATTCATCCTACTTTCCACGTGTCGAAGGTGAAACTGGCGGTTACTGACCCCCTTTGCCCTCCTCCTGCAGCGCAACCCGCGCCCCGGATGATTGGTGGCCATCCGGCCTGGTCCGCCTCCTCCATCCTGGACTCCCGGCGCCGGGGTCGTGGGTTGCAATACTTGGTGGACTGGGAGGGCTATGGGCCCGAGCATCGACAGTGGGTGCCCCCGTCGTTTGTGTTGGACCCATCGCTCATCGCGGACTTCCACCGAGCGCACCCGGATAAGCCATCGCCAGGAGGCGCTGCTAGAGGGGGGAGTACTGTCACGCCGCGCCATTCATCAGCGGCGCCACCTGCTCACGCACCTGCTACTCGTCAGCGGCGAAGGATAAAAGCCGCCTCACCCTGAGCGTCGGCCTGAAGCCGTAGACTTCATTTCCTTGTATGGACTTCTACCACATTCTCTTCAGCATCCTCATCTCCGGTAAGAAGTTCACTTACCTCATCTCTCCAGTCTGCTCCCCTGTGCACAGGTGGATTCCTCGGCGGCGGACAATCCCGTCCCTCGTCTCTCCTCGCTGCTGCACCGAGCCCTGCAGGTGGCTGTCTCCCGGGCTTCCATCCTTGAAGCGCCAGTCATCTGCCCAAACAAGTAAGCTTCTCTCCCTCGCCTATTCTCCTCCCGTGTTGGTGTGTGCTCATCACCCTGTGTCTGATTTCTCCCATAGGGTTGCCGGCTGAACGGTCTCCTGCCTCTGGGTCCGAAGCAGACGCCACCACCAACACATTAACATTCCGCAGACACGCACCCAAACATCCCTGTTGTTAATAAACAGTTTGAACTACTCTGAGCCTGTGTGTGTGCGTCTCCTGAGCCGAACGTTATGTCAATGGATACTCATTGTGCGGCAACAGACCAAAGGGCTCACACTGATGGTAAGACCAGATTCTCCTCTCATTTATTTTAAAACCAAATTTATATAATTCTTTTAAAATGTGTACCACCCCTCTCACCTGGGAGCCCCTAGACTTTGAGCCAATAGTTAAAAAGATTCTGGTGTGGGCTGTGGTTCATAACACAGTAAAAATGACACAAACAGCCACTGGAAAAAAGTAATATTGTGCACAACAGCAAGTCTCTTAGGTAAGAAACATGTAACTTAAGTCCATGACACTTCATCAACCTTCTTCTTCTTCTTTTAGATCTGATTGGTGGTTGGCAACCAGCTTACAGGTGCATTACCGCCACTGACTAGATTATCATCACTCTATATCAATGTATAAGGAGTTTTGAACAACTCCTTATGTGTGAAAAAATTATCCGTCCTTGGACCGTGTCCGAGGTGGAGCCGATCATACCTTGTAATGGTTATTGTGAATAATAAATAGGACCATTGTGTCACAGCAGAAAATATTTACAGTGCTAGTGCATCAGAAGACAAAGACACCTTTCACTTTCCACACAGTATAAGAATAATAAGGGCACACTCTCACAAGTTCTTCTGGGCAATGCAGAGGGTGACTGTCCTCCCCCTGCCAATCAGAGCTTCTTTTTCTTCTTTTAGATTTGATTGGGGGTTAGCAACCAGCCCACAGGTGCATTACCGCCACTGACTTGATTATCATCACTCTATATCTTTGTATAAGGAGTTATTATAAGGAGTTCTGAACAACTCTTTATGTGTGAAAAAAAATATCCGTCCTTGGACTGTGTCCTCTATCATTCAGCAAAGAATGATTCTTCTTCTTCTTCTTCTTCTTCTTCTTCTTCTTCTTCTTCTTCTTCTTCTTCTTCTTCTTCTTCTTCTTCTTCTTCTTCTTCTTCTAAGATTTGATTGGTGGTTGGCAACCAGCTTACAGGTGCATTACTGCCACGTACTTCACTCTATATCATCACTCCATCTGGTAAGGAGCTGTAGTCCTTCTATCATCATTGCTGTGTCCAATCGAACCTCAACTCTATCTTAAGACATCACTCTTCGTCGTCTCCTCGTACTTTATATCATCACTTCACTCTATATCATCACTCTACACATCACTGGGAGACATGTAGTGCGTGCGTGTGTGTGTATGTGTGCGTGCATACTTGTATGAGATACCGCACAGTGCAGAAGCCCTCTTCTGTAGGCAGGCCTATGATGTGCCTATGATGTCTATATGATGTCATATAGACACCATATGTCTGTTTGTCATGACCATAGGACTCGCTTAAAGATCATTGGACTCGCTATGACATCATCAAAGATCAAAGGCAGGCATCACTGATTGAGTGGTGACATCAAAGATCAAAGGCAGGTCATGTCTGTCTGTCTCTCACGATAGGACTTTGTGTTGCCATGGTAACCATGTCAAAGATCAAAGGTAGGCATCACTGAACGAGTGGCGACATCAAAGATCATAGGCAGGTGTCATTGAACAAGTGGTGAGATCAAAGATCAAAGGCAGGTTTCATAGGACTCGCTATGACATCAAAGATCAAAGACAGGCATCACTGTATGACATCATCAAAGATCAAAGGCAGGCATTGCTGAACGAGTGGTATGACATCAAAGAACATAGGACTCATTTTGACATCATCAAAGAGCAAAGACGAGGGGGCGCTGGCGAGCAGCATCATGTGAAGACCGTTTCTGCTGGGCTCCTGGCTAGGGCGAACCTTTAATGAATATTTCAACACTTTTAATCAATTTTGGATAAACTGGGCTGAACATACATCAGACTAAAATGCTTAGGCACCGGAATTACGACTTTATATTTTCCCAATGACTTTTCTGAAGGTGCCATGAGCAGGAATAAACCCAGCAAAGAGCAGGCCGTTAAAGCCTCCGGCTCGAATAAGGCCTTTGAGGGGGGCCTGACCGATTTGTCTGAGGTGATGGCTACTACTGTGAACAGTGAAAGCAGGATACTGGCTCATATAGATTTAAAGATTAAAGATTTGGATGCAAAAATGGATTCTATTGTACAGGATATGGCAAGGCAAGAGACCCGCTTAGGAGACCTGGAAGATGGCCTAAATACGTATTCAGATAAGACGGTTGGCATCGAAGGGGATGCTGGCCAGCTAAAGTCAGAAGTTGCTGCGCTGAGCCTGAAGTTGGAAGATCTGGAGGGACGACAGCGCCGGTGTAATATACGAATTACTGGCATAAACAGTGAAGGCCAGAGGCCCATGGTGACTGTTGCTAGGATCCTACAGAAGCTATTGAAACTTGACTTCACCCCGACATTAGACCGGGCCCATCACAGCCTGCGCCCTTCACCTAAGGTGGGAGAACTCCCTAGGGTGATTGTGGCAAAATTTCATTATTTTCAGGAGGTCCTTTGTAAAGCATCCTTTTCAGGAGGTCCTTTGTAAAGCATCACGTTTGACTCCGCTCAACCTCCAAGGTAGGAGAGTGAACATTTTCTCGGATTATACTGTTGCCGTGGCAAAGAAGAGAGCGGCCTTCTCTGAAGTTAAGCGGCTCCTTTGGGGCTGCCAAGGCATCAAATATGGGCTCCTTTTCCCAGCAGTTCTCCACATTACTCTACCATCTGGGTTGGATAAATGCTTCAAAGACCCATCTGCAGCGATAGATTATAGCAGCGAAAACCTGCAGCCATTAAACAAGACACCACGGAAATATTAAAGAAGAACAAGAAGCGTCGGTAGTGGCTAATGGATATTGGCTGCTAACGGGCGCAGATGGCTAAAGGATAGTTAGTGACTGGTATGGTTCTCCAGATGGAACGGTGACTAACAAAATAGTTGATGGTCTCACCTAGTAGTCTTTCCTAACTTTTATAATGTGGTCCTCTATTGGTAATGCTGTCTAAAATTCTTTGCATCCAAGAAATTGTTATATCTTCTCAACCAAATTAGTTAATTTTGTAATTGTTTATTTATTTTTTTAAAGTTGCTTTAATATAGCTTTCCTTTTTTTTCTTTTTTTTAGACGCAGTTTTAAAATATGGTATTCTCTTTTTCTGTAAATTTGAATTTTCTCTCTAATAAGTTTCTTATAAGTATAGGCTTTCTTATAAGTTGGTTAATTCTGTCACTGTAAACTTGCCACGTTTTTCTTTCTTTTCTTTTTTTTTGTGTGTATATATATATATATATATATATATATAGTATACTGTATATATATATATATTTTTTTTTTTGTGATGAGTGTAAACATAAGAGTGTGTGGCTATAATGAATAAGATCACTAAGATGGCCGGACTAGTGATCTGTAGTTTCTATTTAAAGAGCGCAGAGGAGGAGAGGGGAGGGAAGGGGAAGAAGAGAAGGGAAAGGGGAAAAAAAGAAAAAAAAAATGAACTAAATGAAGACAAAGACCGGGTTAATCCCCAAGTACTTTAGGGTTGAGTTATTATCCCCTCTTCCCACCTTTATTGGAAACACTAAGGAGACGTACACTCAGAGACACTCAGGAGACGCTCAGGAGACGCAAACACTAAGGAGGCGTACACCTCATCACAACTCCCCCCACTCGGGAGATCGGACCACAACTTGGTTCATCTCCGGCCGGTGTACAAACCCCTAGTGCACAGACAACCTCCGGCCATGCACACTGTGGAGTTATGGTCTGAGGAGACAATGGACATTCTAAAGGGCTGTTTTGAAGCCACCGCCTGGAAGCAGCTCTGCGATCCACATGATGAGGACATCGATGGCCTCATTCACACCTTCACGGACTACCTCAGCTTCTGTGTGGACAAATCCGTTCCCACCAAGACCATACGGCGTCACTCAAACAACAAACCCTGGATCAACCCTGAGATAAAAAACACTTCTGAGAGAGAAGAAGAGGATCTTCAGGTCGGGGAATAGGGAGATGCTGAAGTCCGTACAGAGGGAGCTGAGGAGAAAGATCAGAGTAGGCAAGGACAGCTTCAGGAAGAAGATGGAGGACAAGCTGCAACAGAGCGACATCAGCGGGGTCTGGAGAAACCTCAAAACCATCTCTGGGCTCCAGAATACCTCCCCCCAGGCCACGGGGGGCAGGGAGTGGGCGAACAACCTGAATCTGTTTTTCAATAGGTTTGACCAACCGCCCTCCCCCCTGTCTGCACAACAACCACTGCTGCCTCTAAAGAAATCAAGTCCTGCTGCCCACCCCCCACTCCACCAACACCCCCCCCACTCCCAACACACAGCCCCCCATCCTGACCCTGACCAGGACCCAGGTGAGGACGGAGCTGAGGAAGATCAAGGCGAGGAAAGCGTCGGGACCGGACAGCATCAGCGCAAAGCTCCTCAAGTCCTGTGCAGACCAGCTGTGTGGGATTGTGATGTATATCTTCAACCTGAGCCTGAAGCTGGGGTGGGTACAACAGCTGTGGAAAACATCTTGTGTGGTACCTGTACCAAAAACTTCCCACCCCAAAGACCTGAACAGCTACAGACCGGTGGCCTTGACGTACCACTTGATGAAGACCCTGGAGAGACTGCTCCTTGCTCACCTCCGCCCCCTGGTGGAACCAGCGATGGATCCACTTCAGTTCGCCTACCAGCATGGCATTGGGGTGGAGGATGCGGTGATCTTCCTCCTTCACCCTTCTCTGTCCCACCTGGAGAAGCCCGGGAATATGGTGAGGATCATGTTCTTTGACTTCTCCAGTGCTTTCAACACCATCCAACCGATGATCCTGAAGGACAAGCTGCTGCGTGCAGGGGTGGACCAGCACCTGTCATCATGGATCCTGGACTACCTCACGAACCGGCCTCAGTTTGTGAGAACCTGGGACTTTGTGTCCGACACGATCATCAGTAGCACGGGGGCCCCCCAGGGAACGGTGCTGGCTCCCTTCCTGTTCACTCTTTATACTGTGGACTTCTCACACAACACAACACACTGCCATCTACAGAAGTTCTCTGATGACTCTGCGATCGTTGGCCTCATCTCCAATGGAGATGAAGCTGAGTACAGAGGGCTTATCCAGGACTTTGTGGACTGGTGCCATCGGAACTGCCTCCAAATCAACGCGAGGAAAACTAAGGAGCTGGTGGTGGACTGTCGCAGGCAAGGACAACACCTCACAGCACCAGTAAATATACAGGGAACAGACATCGAGATGGTGACAGCCTATAAGTACCTGGGTGTTCATCTGAACAATAAACTAGACTGGTCACACAATACTGACGCACTCTACAAGAAGGGACAGCGCAGGCTGTTCCTGCTGAGGAGACTCAGGTCTTTTGGTGTACAAGGCGCGCTGCTGAAGACATTCTATGACATGGTGGTGGCATCAGCCATCACTTTTGGAGTGGTCTACTGGGGCAGTGGCATTACTGCAGCCGATAGGAAGAGACTGAACAAACTGATCAAGAAAGCTTGCTCTGTCCTGGGGCAGCGCCTTGATCCGGTGGAGGAGATAGGAGAGAGAAGGACGGTGGCTAAACTGTCATCTCTGCTGGAGTCCGAGTTCCACCCTATGCAGGACATACTGAATGCACTGAGGAGCTCATTTAGCAGCAGACTACATCATCCCAGGTGCACAACTGAGAGGTTCCGCAGGTACTTCCTACCAACGGCTGTCAGACTGTACAACCTAAGCAGGGCTGCTCGCAGAGATAGCAAAAAGACGTAACAAACTAATAGTTTTTTTGATGGCAAAGATGCAATAGACTTACACAATGGTCCCCTCCAGCATACAACTAGGAAAATACCGGTCGCTATGGAGAGTGAGAATATGTATGGGCACATAATCATACCATGTATGATAACTAAGTAGACGGTTGTGCTGTTTCATCCCATCTAGCAACAATGCTCTGCACTGTGTGTTTATATATTTACATATTTATTCCATCTAGCTACAATGCTCCGCACTGGGTGTGTTTATATTTATATATCTATATATTTATTCCATCTAGCTACAATGCTCCGCACTGTGTGTTTATATATCTACATATTATTCCATCTAGCTACATTGCTCCGTACTGTGGGTGTTTATATATTCACATATTTATTCCATCTAGCTACAATGCCAGTTTAGAAAGCTTGGGATCAGTCCGCCAAGGTCTCCGCCTTTGACTGCCACCTAATCCACATAGCACCGGACTTCCATGATCCCTCCTGCAGGTGGTGAACCTACTGGAGGGCGGACCCATGTAACTCCTTCGGGCTGAGCCCGGCCGGGTCCCATGGGTGGAAACCCGGCCACCAGACGCTAGCCTTCGAGCCCCTCCCCCAGGCCTGGCTCCAGGGTGGGGCCCCGGTAACCCCATACCGGGCGGGGTACACTGAATCCTTGATATACAATTTATCATGAGAGTCTGTTGGATCGTTCTTCGTCTGGCCCTTCACCCAGGACCAGTTTGTCTTGGGAGACCCTATCAGAGGCAAATTGCCCCGGACAACATAGCTCCTGGGATCACTGGGGCACGCAAACCCCCCCACCACGATAAGGTGACGATCCATGAGGGGGATTCGGTCGGCTTCAAAGAGATTCTGGCAAACTGTTCGGCGGCTCAGGAGGGGAAAGCAGCTCCCCGTCCACACTGTGTATGGTGCGGATGGGACACTGTTGACTTCAACTGGGGATATCGTCGGGCGGTGGAAGGAATACTTCGAGGATCTCCTCAATCCCACTGATACGCCTTCCACAGAGGAAGCAGGGTTTGGGGACGAGGGGGATGACTCGCCTATCACAGGGGCTGAGGTCGCCAAGGTGGTTAAAAATCTCCTTGGTGGCCGGGCCCCGGGGGTGGACGAGATTCGCCCCGAGTACCTCAAGGCCCTGGATGTTGTTGGGTTGTCATGGTTGACACGCCTCTGCAACATTGCGTGGAGGTCGGGGGCAGTGCCTTTGGCATGGCAAACCGGGGTGGTGGTTCCTCTCTTCAAAAAAGGGGACCGGAGGGTGTGCTCCAACTTTAGAGGGATCACACTCCTCAGCCTCCCTGGGAAGGTCTATGCCAAGGTACTGGAGAGGAGAGTCCGGCCGTTGGTCGAACCTCGGATTCAGGAGGAGCAATGTGGTTTTCGTCCTGGCCGTGGCACATCGGACCAGCTCTTTACCCTCTCGAGAATTCTTGAGGGTTCGTGGGAGTTTGCCCAACCAGTTTACATGTGTTTTGTGGACTTGGAGAAGGCATTTGACCGCGTCCCTCGTGGATTTTTGTGGGGGGTGCTTCGGGAGTATGGGGTATCGGGCTTGTTGTTACGAGCTATTCGGTCTCTGTACGACCGTTGTGAGAGTTTAGTTCGCATTGCCAACACTCGGTCGGAGTCATTCCCAGTGAGAGTTGTACTCCGCCAGGGCTGCCCTTTGTCACCGGTCCTGTTCATAATTTTTATGGACAGGATTTCTAGGCGCAGCCAGGGAATGGAGGGTGTCATGCTTGGTGACCACAGGATCTCATCTCTGTTGTTTGCAGATGATGTTGTCCTGTTGGCTTCATCCAGCAATGACCTACAGCTCTTGCTGGGACGGTTTGCCGCTGAGTGTGAAGCGGCTGGGATGAGAATCAGCACCTCCAAGTCCGAGTCCATGGTCCTCAGCCGGAAAAAGGTGGATTGTCCTCTCCGGGTTGGGGACAGGCTCCTGCCCCAAGTGGAGGAGTTTAAGTATCTTGGGGTCTTGTTCACGAGTGAGGGGAAAATGGAGCGAGAGATCGACAGACGGATTGGAGCAGCATCTGCAGTGATGCGGACGTTGTACCGGTCTGTTGTGGTGAAGAGGGAGCTTAGTTCTAAGGCAAGGCTGTCGATTTACCAGTCAATCTACGTTCCTACTCTCACCTATGGTCACGAGCTTTGGGTAATGACCGAAAGAACGAGATCGCGGATACAAGCGGCTGAAATGAGCTTTCTCCGTAGGATTGCTGGACTCACCCTCAGAGATAGGGTGAGGAGCTCAGTCATCCGGGAGAGGCTCAGAGTAGAACCGCTGCTCCTCCACATTGAAAGGAGTCAGTTGAGGTGGTATGGGTATCTGATTAGGATGCCTCCTGGACGCCTCCCACTTGAGGTGTTTCAGGCACGTCCCACTGGGAGGAGACCCCGGGGCAGACCCAGGACTCGATGGAGAGACTATGTCTCCCAGCTAGTCTGGGAACGCCTTGGTATCCCCTCTGAAGAGCTGGAGCAGGTGGCTGGGGAGAGGGAAGTCTGGGCTTCTCTGCTTGAACTGCTGCCTCCGCGACCCGGACCTCCGGAAAAGCGGTAGAAGATGGATGGATGGATGGATAGCTACAATGCTCCGCACTGTGTGTTTACATATTCATATATTTATTCCATCCAGCTACAATGCTCTGCACTGTGTGTCTGTGTGTGTGTATATATATATTTTATAGTAATATGTACATATGTATATTAGCTGCTCTTGCTTGCTTGTTTTTTTTTCTTGCCTTCTGATTGTTGCTCTGAGTGTTGCTATCCCTGTGCTGTTGCAATCCTGGAATTTCCCCGTTGTGGGACTAATAAAGGCTTATCTTATGTTATCTTATCTTTATTTTTATTCTCAGACATCATCGTAGATAATTTAATTTAACTTTACCCACCACCAGAGAGCCAGGCCGAAATTGATATTTCAAGGGTTGAAACTTAAATTGTCCCATATTCTAAATGTAACTTTTTTTTTTTATTTTTTTTATTATTTTTATCTGTGGACTGTCTACCCTGGCCATGGCTGCTAGGAGAGTTTTCTTTTTTTATGTGCACTGACTGTGTTATACCAGCAAAGGGAAATGCGATCCTGAAGGATTTGTTGGATCAGCATTGGGTTTCAAGGCTTTATTTTTTTTTTTTTCGTTTGTTTGTAGTTAAGAGACAGGATCACTTGCTTTTCTTTCATTGTGGTTTGATAAGGGTTTAATGTCTGACACTCATACTCTAAGCTCTCTTCATTTCCTGAGGTGGAATGTGAAAGGAATTCACAATCCTGTGAAATGTAATAGGGTTCTGGCACATTTAAAATCTCTTGGTTCTGATATCATGTTTCTACAGGAAACACACCTCCTATCGACTGAACATGCAAGACTAAAAGAAGCCTGGATTGGACAGATTTTTAGTTCGAGATATGAGACAGAGCACGGGGCACAGCCATCCTGATCAAGAAGGGTGTTCCATTCATCTCTTTGTCAACCATTTCTGACCCCCGTGGAAGGTATGTGGTGGTCACAGGTAATATGTATGGTACACCAGTGGTTTTAGTGAATATCTATGGGCCAAACTGGGATGATCCCTCTTTCTTTGCTAATTTTATAACAACCCTTCCAGGTCTTAATGACTATTTATTGATACTGGAGGTAGACTAACTGTGCATTACACCCTTTTTTAGATAGGTCCAATCCAAGACCCAACAGTAAGATTTCAAGGGCTGGTAGTGTCATCCCATCGTTTATGGACTCGTATGCTCTTTTTGACCCCTGGAAGAAAAATAATCCAACTATGAAACAATTCTCTTTTTTCTCCCCTGTACATCATTCTTACTCCAGAATTGATTTTTTTTTTGAATGAATGAATGAATCTTTATTTTGGATAGATTAAAAGTACAGGTTAAAAGAAACAGAATAATATAACAAAGGGGGAAGAAAATCCAACAAGGTCAAATTAGACAATAACTCCTCTGATTATACAGTTCAACATAAGTTATCTGAAACGGGTGATGGCTGAAGCCGCAGCTTATATTGCCCACCCATGTTCCATCCAAGAATTCAAAAGAAAAAAACAAAACAAAACAAGAGCGATTACAATTCAGAACAAAGCTAAGACAAAATGTGACAAAAAAACTAAGCTACAACACAATGCAGGCTGGATATGACAATCCTTATGTGATTTTACATGTCATCTTGTATATATGTTTGGAGTATTTCTTCCTTTAGTTTTTGTTTAAATTGTCCACGTGTTGTACATGATTTTAATTCAGGTCCAAAATCGTTCCATAATCTGACTCCTTGCACTGAAACACAGTGTTGCTTGGTGGTAGTTCTCACTGAAGGTTTTTGAAGTGTACATGTTCCTCTGAAATGATTTTGTTTCTCCCTTATTTGGAACAACTTTTGAATATTTGCGGGAAGTGATAGATTCTTCACTTTAAACATTATTATTGCAGTTTTAAAGTCAACCAGATCTTTCAACTTGAGAGCTTTTAATTTAAGAAAAAGTGGGTTTGTTGGTTCCCTGTAAGCTGCTTTATTTATTATTCTAATAGCTCTCTTCTGAAGCATAAAGACTGGATATATGTTTGTTTTATATGTATTTCCCCATACTTCAGTACAATATGTCATGTATGGGAGTATTAATGAATGATTCAAGGTATATAGCGTGGGTTGATTCAGCAAATATTTCACTCTGTGTAGTATTGCAATTGATTTGGATATTTTACCTTTAATATAATTACTATGTGACTTCCAACACAGTTTATTATCAATTATTACTCCAAGAAATTTAGTTTCAGATACCCTTTCAATCTCTACACCATTTACACTGAGTTTAGATACTAAGTTGTTGTGATGGTTGTTAAAAACTATAAATTTTGTCTTACTTAAATTGAGAGTTAATTTGTTTGAATCAAACCACAATTTAAGCTTTCCTAATTCCTTTCCGAGTGTATCCAGAAGTTGTTCCAAATTGCTTCCACTGCATAATAGATTAGTGTCATCGGCAAACAATATTAAGTCCATTTTTTCTGAAACTTTACATATATCATTTATATACATATTGAATAACAATGGCCCCAAAACTGAACCCTGTGGGACTCCACAAGTAACCTTCAGTAACTGTGAGTTTTTGTTACCAACACATACATACTGATATCTATTCTTTAAGTAACTACTTAACCAGGATAATGCTACCCCTCTAATACCACAATTTTGTAGTTTCTTTAATAATAAATTATGATCCACTGTATCAAATGTTTTTTTAAGATCCAGGAATACTCCAACTGAATACTCTTTATTTTCAATGGCTGTTGATATTTTTTCTATAAATTCCATTAGAGCAAATGCAGTTGTCCTCTTGTGTCTGAGCCCATATTGCTGCTCACACAATAAATTATTCTTCAGTATGAAGTTGTTAATTCTCTCATAGAATATTTTTTCAAGTATCTTGGAAAACTGCGGCAATAGTGAAATTGGTCTATAGTTTGAGAATTCCCCTCTGTCACCCGTCTTGTATATCGGAATTACTTTAGCTATTTTTATTGTATTGGGAAATATACCTGTTTGGAGAGACAGGTTACAGATATACGTCAGTGGTTTCACTAAGCATTCAATAATAGTTTTGACTAAGAGCATGTCAATACCATCACAGTCCGTAGATGTTTTACTTTTAAACGATTTAACAATTTCAATGACCTCTCTCTCATCTGTGTTCTTTATGAAAATGGAGTCTTTTATAGCAGTGTTATTGCTTATTGTATCACCTGTAGGCGCCGTAATGGGTATTTCTCGAGCCAAATTAGGACCAATGTTAACAAAAAAGTTATTAAATTCAACTCCAGGTGAAGCTGCATTCACACTCTGAGTCGTTTTATTATTTTTTGAAAAATCGGTTGGGTAGCTTGTATTTCTGCTTTTATTTCCAAGAATACTGTTACTGTTACAGGGCTGTTACTTTTCTTTTAGATGGTAGAACCTCCTCCATGTTTAAGGGGTGTCAATATAATGCTATTGTTATTTCCGATCGTAGCCCCATGCAATTGGATATGAGCTTCCCAGATTGCCCCAGACCCCAACGCACCTGGCGGTTTGACCCCCTCCTGCTTTCTAAGGACTCCTTCAAAAACTTCCTTTCTCAAGAAATCATAGATTTTATGGAGATCTACCAAACTTCCGATGTCCAATTATCTGTTATTTGGGAAGCACTCAAAGCTTATCTCAGAGGCCAAATAATTTCATATACGACATATGAGAGAAAAAAACAAAAACAAACAACTCATGAAAGAACTATGTCAGAATTCAGCAGAAACAGATTGCCTATATGCTGTTTCTCCTACCCCTGAATTATATAAAAAAAGTTACTTTTAAAAACAGAATTCGATAATATTTCTATTAAACAAACGGAGTGATTGCTTTTCAAATCTAAACAGACTTTTTACGAACATGGAGAGAAAGCGGGGAAATTATTGATGCACCTGATTAGACAATCTGCAGCTGCCAACATCATTCTTAAAATCCGCACATCAATAGAAACAGAAACCGCCAACTCGGACGATATAAATGACCAATTCAAACAATTTTATACTAGTCTTTACTCTCCTGAAACCTCTAGAGATTTTTCATATGTATCCGAATTTTTAGATGGTCTGATTATCCCAAAAATTACACCAGACGACGATGCACAAATGGACAGAGAAATATCAACAGTAGAAATATTACAAGCAATAATATCTATGCAGAGTAATAAAGCCCCAGGCCCCAATGTCTTCTCTATTGAATTTTAAAAAGAATTTGCACTTAAGTTGGCTCCAATTCTTAAAGAAGTATATAAAGAAATTTTCCTTCAACAGAAATTACCCCAGACCATGACACAGGCAATCATATCGATTTTGCTTAAAAAAGATAAAGACCCCTTGCTATGAGGCTCATACTGCCCGATGAGCTTGTTAGATTGTGACTACAAAATCCTTACAAAAATTCTGGTCACTCGTATTGAGATAGTTATAACATCTATTGTGAACAATGACCAAACTTGTTTTATACCCAGCTGGCAATCTTTTCATAACATGCGTAGCCTTTTGAATATACTGTATACACCACACCCATCCTAAGAAGCAGAAGTAGTGATTTTGTTAAGATGCTGAAAAGGCGTTCGATCATGTCAAGTGGCAATATTTATTCGCTGTTTTAGAAAGATTTGGTTTCGGCCCATCATTCCAAGCTTGGATCAGAATATTATATGACTCTCCTATGGCAACAGTACGGATGAACACCACACTCTCTGATTATTTTGGGCTTCACAGGGGCTGCAGACAGGGCTGCAGCCGCTCCCCTTACCTATTTAACTTAGCGATTGAACCACTGGCCATAGCTGTTAGAAAAGAAGATGGGGTGAGAGGCATTTCACGGGGCGGCAAACTTCACAAGGTATCGCTATATGCAGACGATCTGCTACTGTATGTATCCAGTCCAGAAGGAACCATACCAAAATTATTATGTATTTTAGATAATTTTAGTTATCTCTCAGGCTATAAAATCAATTACTCTAAGAGTCTGTTATTTCCTATTAACGATGTAGATGGTGATTACTCTGGATTTCCATTTAAAATAGAGAAGAATATATTCACGTATCTAGGCATTAAGATTACTTGTTCAATGAGTGGATTGTACAATCATAATTTTAGAAAATTAACTGAACAGACAGCTCAAGATATTAAAAAAATGGTCGAACTTACCCATTTCATTAGCAGACCAGATAGATATAGTAAAAATGACAATTCTGCCCAGATTTTTTATATACATTCAAAATGATCCCCATATTTATATCTAAAACAGCTTTCCAACAATTAGACCTGCTGATTTCATCATTTATTTGGAACAGTTCTAATCCTAGGATGAAAAAGAAATACTTGGAGGTACCAAAGGAAGCAGGAGGTTTGGGCCTACCTTACTTTATTTTTTATTAATGGGCAGCAATTATAGTGAAATTTTTACATTGGATCGATACATATAAGAATAAGGAGGGTCTGAGTTGGGCTGAGATGGAGCTTCTTTCCAACCCATTACCCATCTTATCTTCACCATTGCCATATACCTGTCGCATACAGATGTTGAATCTGGTGGTTAGATCCTCTCTAACAATATGGCTCCAGTTCAGAAGGCACTTTGAGTTAGTTCAGGCTGGCACGCTCTGCCCTATACTGTAGTAAACAATCAGTTTTTCACACCCTCTGTGCTTGATGATGCTTTTTGCCTTTGGCGGAGATGGGGATTATTTTTTTTTAAAGGATTTATTCTCAGGAAACGCTTTCTCTTCTTTTAATATGCTTATAAATGATTACAACATACATAGATCCCACTTTTTCAGATATCTTCAAATTCGTAGTTTTGTAAAAAAAAAAAAAGAAAAAAAAAGTGTTTCCCTCTTTTCCTTTTTCGATACTGACAAACCAACTAGATGAAATCCTAGACTTGGATCCCTGTGCCAAGAAATGTATCTCTATGATTTATGGGATCATACAAAATTTAGTTGTGATATCATGGGACAAGACAAAAACAGAGTGGGAAAAAGACTTAGGGATAAAATTCTCTGAAGGGCAGTGGCGTGAAAGTCTGACATGCATATATACCTCTTCTTTGTGCGTCCACCACGGGCTTATTCAATTTAAGGTGTTCCATCATCTCCAGTATTCAAAGGATAAGCTTGCTAAGATTTTTCCCACAATTGACCCTAGCTGTCCGAGGTGTAGTCATGCCCCAGCCTCAGTAGGACACATGTTTTGCCTTTGCCCCGCTCTCACAAACTTTTGGGGATCTATATTTGAGGTCTTTTCATATATTTGCAAACAAGAAATAATTCCCAGTTTCTATATAGCTATCTTTGGCATAATTCCCCCAGATTGCAAACTCACAACTCATCAAGGTAATGCTCTGGCATTTGTTTCTTTACTTGCCCACAGGCTTATTCTTTTCCAGTGGAAGTCAAATAATGCTCCATCTTTCTCACATTGGCTGAAGGAGGTGCTTTCCTTTCTACCACTAGAAAAACTCAGATATAATGTCTGTAGAACTCGTAGGAACTTTGCCTTGACCTGGAGTCCTTTTATAGACTATATTGAGGGCTTTTCTTTTTGTTGAAAACTATGTCAATAAAACTAATGAATGTTTGGTTGGAAAATTGCAAGGTGATTATAAATGTGTGTTGATCTGGGTTAAGCTAAAACATAGCAGGATGACCCTGTCTCTCTTTTTTTTCAGCCTTGAGAAATTGGGGGGGGGGGGGGGGTAGGGGTTTTCTGTATATATGTATGTTTTCTTTTTGTGTATGTTTAAAAAAGTAGAAAATAAAGTTTGAAAAAAAAGATCAAAGGCAGTGTAGCATCAACGTCTCCTCATACCAATCCAGAAGATCACTTTCCTCCATTCTACAGGAATTTCCCTTTTCTTCCTTCTACGGGAAAATCACTTTTCTTCATTCTACAGGAATATCACTTGTTTTCATATTAACTACCCTCACTCAAGGCCTGACCAAGAATGTTTTTCCCAGGACCCCAATGTAAACAGTTGCCTCTTGCAGATATGGTAAGGATCAGAATTTGCTTTTAAAGGCTTAAAGCGACCATTAAAACTCGGAGTCCAGATCCCCAACGTGGACAGTTCATGTGGATAGCATCCACCCTACAGGAAACTAATGCTCTTAAAAGGTCATAAACTTCTTAACCAGACAGGTATATGGCTTTCGACAAATACCAGAGACTTAAGAAGTTATCTACAGCTCAACAGTACCTCCTAGTGGATACCTACAGAATGTGAGATGAGATGAGATGAGATTCAACTTTATTGTCATTACACATGTATGAATACAAGGTAACGAAACGTGACTTGGCATTTGGGCACACTCTGCAGAGCGCATCCAAGGCCGGGGCAGCCGCTAGGCGCCAGTCATAAAGAAGAAAGGAAAAAAAGAAAAAGAGAGGATATGACACAGTAGGCGAGAGAAAAAAACATGTTTTATCAAATTGACGCTTAATGAGTAAGCGAAATTTTGATTGCAGGCAAAAAAACCCTCAGTGCATATTTAGCAGACATTTAGTAGACAAATCACACAGCAGGGGGAGAGCAGTGTGTGTATATCAGTATGATGATGATGTCATTGTGTGTGCAGTGTTGAGTGTATCAGTTACTGGAGTAGAACAAATAGTCTCCTAGGCAACGATAGATGTTATAGTTCAATTCAATTCAATTCAATTCAACTTTATTTATATAGCACCATTTCACAACAACAGTCATCTCATAGTACTATCAACTGTAGGGAGGACCCCCACAGTTGCAGAAAGACCCCAGCAATCAGGCGATCCCCTGTGAGCAAGCACTTGGCGACGGTGGAGAGGAAAAACTCCCTTTTAACAGGAAGAAACCTCCAGCAGAACCAGGCTCAGGGAGGGGCAGTCATCTGCTGCGACTGGCTGGGGGGTGAGGGGACAGAGAAGAAGAAAAGAACAGACATGTAGAGAGCAAACAGCACGATGGGGACTCAATCTATGGGAGAGAACAAACAAATGTTAATGACCAGCAAAAAAAAAATATTTCATAGAGAGTGAGGAAAGGAGTGAGGCCCAGTGCATTACTGGAGGTCCCCCGGCTGACTAAACCTATTAGCAGCATAACTAAGGGAGGGTTCAGAAACACATGATCCCTCCCTAATTGTAGGCTATATCAAAAAGGTAGGTTTTAGCCCTATTCTTAAAAACAGAGATCGAGTCTGACTCCCGAATCCAGATTGGCAGCTGATTCCACAGGAGAGGAGCTTGATAACTGAAGGCTCTGCCTCCCATTGTACTTTTGGAGATTCTAGGTATTACAAGTAAACCTGCATTTTGGGAGCGTAGTGCTCTGTTAGGATGATACGGTAGTATCAGATCTTTTAAATAAAAAGGAGCCTGATTGTTTAGAGCTTTGTAAGTAAGAAGAAGGATTTTAAACTTAATTCTAAACTCTATGGGAAGCCAATGAAGGGAGGCCAGAACCGGAGAGATATGATCTCTCTTTCTAGTACCTGTTAAAACTCTTGCTGCAGCATTTTGGATCAGCTGAAGACTTTTTAAAGATGTTTTAGGACAGCCTGATAATAAAGAATTACAATAATCTAATCTCGAGCTAACAAAAGCGTGGATCAGCTTCTCAGCATCACTCTGAGACAAGATGCTCCTAATCTTGGCAATATTACGCAAATGATAGAAGGCAGTCTTAGAAACAAATTTAATATGTGAATTGAAGGACAAATCCTGATCAAAAATAACTCCAAGGTTCCTCACAGAGCTGTTAAGAGAAAGAGTAACTGCATCCAAACTGAAAGTTTGATTTGGAAAGGAATTTCTAAGGTTTTTTGGACCAACAAGAATGACTTCAGTCTTATCTGAATTTAATAGCAGGAAATTACAAGTCATCCAAACTTTGATTTCCTTAAGACAGGCTTCTAACTTGGCTAATTGATTAGTATCATCTGGCTTCATTGACAGGTATAATTGTGTGTCATCTGCATAACAGTGAAAATGTATACAGTGCTTTCTAATAATGTTGCCTAAGGGAAGCATATATAAACTAAAAAGAGTAGGGCCAAGCACAGATCCCTGTGGAACTCCATGACTAAGCTTTGAGCTGAGAGAAAACTCATCATTTACATGAACAAACTGGAACCTATCAGATAAATAAGATCTAAACCACTGCAACGAAGTTCCATTAAGTCCAACAGAGTGTTCTAATCTATCAAGTAGAATATTATGATCAATAGTATCAAAAGCTGCACTAAGATCTAAAAGGACAAGTACAGAAACTAGTCCATTATCAGATGCAATGAGGAGGTCGTTAGTGACCTTCGCTAAGGCTGTTTCAGTGCTATGATGGATTCTAAACCCAGATTGAAACTCCTCAAGTAAACCATTTCCCTGCAGGTGGTCAAATAATTGCGTAGCAACAACTCTTTCTAAGATTTTTGAAATGAAAGGGAGATTAGAGATTGGTCTATAGTTAGCTAAAGCTCCTGGATCTAGCGTTGGCTTTTTGAGTAAGGGTTTAATTACAGCCGTTTTAAAAGCCTGCGGTACATGGCCTAAAGTTAATGAAGAATTGATTATATGAAGAATAAAGCTACCAATAAGTGGGAAGACTTCTTTAAATAACCTGGTAGGAATAGGGTCTAAAAGACAAGTTGAAGGTTTGGATGAGGAAACTATTTTGTCTAACTCACAAAGGTCGATTGGAGTAAACTCATCAAGACATACATCAATAGAAGGAGTTGTAGTAGTTACAGTATTTAAGTTAACTGTGGGAAGAATCTGATTGATTTTATCTCTGATGGATGAAATTTTATTATTGAAAAAGTTCATAAAGTCCTGACTAGTAAGCTCTAAGGGGATGCTAGGATTGACAGAGTCCTGACTCTTTGTCAACCTGGCTACAGTACTGAAAAGAAACCTGGGATTATTCTTGTTCTCTTCTATTAATGCAGAGTAATAACTCGTTCTAGCTTTTCTAAGAGATTTTTTATAAATTAAAAGATGATTTCTCCAAGCTAAATAGATTTCATCTAAATTAGTAGAGCGCCATTTTCTTTCTAATTGACGAGTCTTCTGTTTTAAGCTACGAGTTTCTGTGTTGAACCAAGGAGTTAAAAATCTCTGATTAGACTTTTTCTTTTTTAAGGGGGCCACCAAGTCTAGAGCCTGATGCAGAGAAGCTGAAACACTATCCACCATGTTATCAATTACAGAAGGAGCAAGCTGTCTATAGCTTATTTCCGTTGTGTTGACACATGGCATAGAGGAAACAATCTGCATAAATTTGGAAACAGCATCATCTGAGAGGCATCTACTGTGATAATATTTTTCTTTAGGAGCCAAATAGTCAGAAATAGTAAAATCAAAGGTTAACAGACAATGGTCTGACAGTACAGGGTTATGAGGAGACACTACAAGATTTTCTATTTCTATGCCATATGTCAGAACAAGGTCCAATGTATGGTGGAGGTAATGAGTAGAATTTCCTACTTTCTGAGAAAACCCAATCGAGTCTAATATTGAATTAAAAGCCACATTAAGGCAGTCACTATCTACATCCACATGTATATTAAAGTCCCCTACTATAATTATTCTATCAGATTTCAGCACTAAATCAGCTAAGAAATCAGCAAATTCGGATAAAAATTCTGAATAGGTTGATGGGGGACGATAAACTATGGCAAATAAAATTGGGTTTAACCTGGAATTGCTAAAGTGCCCAACACTGAGGACCAGGCCCTCAAAGGAATTATAACATGTTTTTTGCTTTACATTAACTAGTAATTTGGAATGGTAAATTGATGCTACTCCTCCTCCACGACCAGAACTTCTGGGATTTTGACAGTTTAAATAACCAGAGGGAGTTGATTCATTTAAACCAACATAATCCTCTTGTCCTAACCAAGTCTCTGTAAGGGAAATTAAATCAATCTGATGATCAATTAACAGATCATGGACTAACAGAGACTTGGGAGTTAGAGACCTAATATTTAATAAACCACATTTAATTTTTAAATTATGAGGAGGAACAGAGGCCAAATCATTCAATTTAGAGGCTTTATGTTTAATTTGAGTTTTACCAATATTTTGCTTTATCACTTTGGGATGCTTATACATTATATTTTTATTTACTTTGGAGGGAGCAGACAACGATTCTCTGATGGGGAAGACAGGGGCTAAGCTGAGGGGTGGCGGATGAAGAGGAGCTGCAGAGAGGCGTGTAAGGCTGCGACTCTGCTTCCTGGTCCCAACTCTGAGTAGTCACGGTTTTGGAAATTTGGATAAAAAAGATGCCAGATTGTTAGATAAATGAGAAGCACCATCCAAAGTGGGATGAATGCTGTCTCGTCTCATAAGACCAGGTTTTCCCCAAAAAGAGCTCCAATTGTCAATGTAGCCCACGTCATTTTTAGGACACCACACAGACAGCCAGCGGTTCAAGGATGACGAGCGACTAAACATGTCATCACTGGTCAGATTGGGGAGGGGCCCAGAGAATACTACAGTGGCAGACATCGTTTTTGCAAACTCACACACCGATTCTATATTAAGTTTCGTGACTTCTGACTGCCGGAGACGGATGTCATTAATGCCGGCGTGAATAACAATTGTGGAATATTTACAGTTACTTTTAGCCAGCATTTTCAAATTTGACTCGATGTCGCCTGCTCTGGCCCCAGGAATGCATGTGACTTTGGCCGATGGAGTCTCTAGGTTCACGTTTCTGACTACAGAGACGCCAATGATCAGAGTTTTTTCCTCAGCGGGTGTGTCGCTGAGCGGGGAAAAACGATTAGAAACGTGAACAGGTTGGTGGTGAACCGGGGCTTTGCGACTAGGCTTCCTTCTCACCGTCACCCACCCAGTCTCCTCGCTGCAGAGGAGAGCCGGGGAACCGGTGACAGGGGGACCTAAGCTAGCTAGCTCCGCTGCAGCTAATGGGCGTCCGTCGAGATTAACTGGCGCAGACGGTGTTTCAATGCAGCGGAGCCGGGATTCCAAATCAGACAACCTCGCCTCGAGCGCCTCAAAAAGACAACATTTATTACATTTACCGTTATCACTAAAAGAGGCAGAGGTGTAGCTAAACATCTGACAGAGAGAGCACACCAGAGGAGGAGAGGAAAGAGAACTAGTAGCCATAGCTAGTGGCTCGAGAGCTGGAGAGCAAACCACACAGGCAGGTAGTTCATGAACGCTGTCCCTGAAGAGTTCTGTTTATTGCACAGCAGCTGTGTTTGGGTTAGCAGAGCCAGCTGACACATCCGCTTATCTCAACTCTGGAGGAGTGAGTTATCCAGGGGCGCCGATCAAGGCCGAATCTGCACAGACAGAGTATAGGATTTCCCTGTTCTCATATTCTGAGCTTACAATTCAAATTAACATTCACTGGCTTTAAATTCATATCATTCCCTGGAGAGCACGAAGCGACTCCAGATGTTTCCCCTTCTAAACACAGATGAACATGTCCGGTAGAGTCCATCTCTCTACAGTGCATGCAGATGGTAAATTCCATGTTGGTCATTTGCCGCTATTTCGTGCACTCCCCATCTGGTCGAATTATTTAGAAGTAGCTCCGCCGGGTCCGCATTTTGATTAGCTCTTCCAGTTAAATTTTCGATACACCAGGAGAACTCCAAAGCCCAATCGGCAGAAATCCTGTGATCGTAAAGCCAAAACAGGTAGATGTTTTTCTACATCTTCAGTCAAATCACACAGACACATGAGTTCCAATCCATGGGTCTCTCCACATTTGAGCTCCCCTGGGCCCAATTTTCTGTTTGAAAGGGTGGTGTCAGTTGTGTTTAAAGCCCAGCTTATATCCATTTTCCGTATTTTCCATTTGGGTTGAGATCAGCAGATGGTGAGACGGCACAGACACTCACTCAGACGCAGCAAGCTGGGATTAGGTCAGGAAGGCAGGATAGGAGGAGGGAGGAAAAATGCGACTGCTCTCTCTGAAGGCAGAAGGAAGAAAAAATTATATATAATGTGTTTCATTATGTATAATTTGACTGTCAATTCTTATTAAACATTAAGTTTCTTTCAGCTTATCATCTCCCCCGGATCCTAAGGACACTGAAAATCATTCTTTTGAATACCGACCATGGTTTGCAGTACTTCATTAATCTTTGATCTAAATATGAGTGCATGTATTATACACATGTATAAGAAATGTTATGTTCATGAGTGTTAGTCAAACGAATGTAATATTAGTAGTAATGGTATAAATGCATGATCACTGAATATTAGCTAAGTCACTTAATTTAGTTAGATCTTATATTGAGCACCTAATTTTATAAGAACTGAATGAGTATTAATTCTTGTCTGCTATCATCCCCCCCCCCCCCGGCCCTCTCTGCATTTTCATGGGATGGTGCCCTCATTCGATTGGTTGCTCCCAAACAAAGATATGTTTTCACATTGGATGGTGGCCAGTTCATACTCCTTTTTATAAAGTTGATTGGTCTGTCTTGCGACCAGCCCATGTTTTATGACCCAACGGCGCACTCAGTTAAAAGGAGTGAGGAGCCGCCCTGCATGTAGATTGAGAACTAGAAAAAAGATTGAAAGACGTGTAGAAGTCTGGGTAGATCAGGAAATAGATTAAGATTAAAGAAGCAGAATAGCGATCTAGATCTCAGAGGAAAGTTTTATTACACCTTTTCAAAGTTCTGTGTAGTTTTCTTTTATCTAAATTGTTCTGTGTGAAGTTTGTCAAATCCTGCGTTAGTTTTCTCATTTTTCTGGTTACTGAGGAGAAACCATCTTTTTCTTATGAGCTCACCTTAAATAGAGAGTCAAACTCTCAAAATCTTTTTTCCTTCACCTCAGAAGCCATTCTTATCCTAGTAAATGTTTTTCTCAGATTTTCTGACTTTTCACGCCGTTAAAGT